>CAKXYN010000458.1:0-126269 GCA_935064755.1 Tragelaphus eurycerus | reverse complement strand
CTTTACTGAGATACAAATGATATACAGACATACCTCATTTTATTGTGCCTCACTTTGTTTTTATTCTCAGATATTGAGGTTTTTTTTTTTTTTTTTTTAGAAACTGAAGGTTTGTGAGAACCCTATGTTGAGCAAGTCTATTGGCATAATTCTGACAGCATTTGCTCACATTCTGTCTCTGTGTCACTCGGGTAATTTTTGCCACAACATTCCCTTAAGCCAAAGCCTAATTCAGAACAAAGCCCCAACTCTCTCCAGTTCTATGAAGGCTGAGAGAGGTAAGGAGACTACACAGAAAACATCTGAAGTCAGCAGAAGTTGGTCCCTGAAGTTTAAAGAAGCAGTCTCCACACCATCAAAGTCCAAGGTGAAAAAGCAAGTTATCCAGAAGGTCTAGCTAAGAAAATTCACAAAGACGACTACACTAAACAAACAACAGATTTTCAACATAGATGAAACGGCCTTCTATTGGAAGAATATGCCATCTAGGATTTCCACAGCTAGAGAGAAGTCAGTGCCTAGCTTCAGAACTTCCAAGGACAGGCTGACTCTCTTGTTAGGGACTAATGCTCACTCGCGTGAGTCCAGGCTTAGTCGCTAAGTTGAGTACTATTCTTTGTGGCCCCCTGTACTGTAGCCCACCAGGGTCCTCTGCCCATGGAATCTTCCAGGCAAGAATACTGGAGTGGAGTGCCATATCCTCCTCCAGGGGATCATCCCGACCCAGGGGTTGAACCCATCTCCTTTGTCTTCTGCATTGGCAAGCAGATTCTTTACCCTACTCCCACCTGGGAAGCCACTGCACACTTAACCATTCTTAAAATCCTAGGGCCCTTAAGAATTATGCTAAAGCTACTCTGCCTCTGCTCTATAAATGGAACAACAAAGCTCGGATGACAGCACATCTGTTTATAACATGGTTTCCTGAATGTTTTAATCCCATTGTTGAGAACTACTGCCCAGGGGGAAAAAAAAATTCCTTTAAAAATGTTACTGCCTATTGACAATGCACCTGGTCACCCAAGAGTTCTGATGGAGATGTATGAAATTCATGTTGTTTTCATACCTGCTGACATAACATCCATTCTGCAGCCCATGGATCAAGGACTAATTTCAACTTTCAAGTTTATTACCTACAATACACATATTGTAAGGCTATCACTACCACAGACAGTGATTCCTCTGATGGATCTTGGCAAAGTAAACTGAAAACCTCTGGAAAGGGTTCACCATTCTAGTTGCCATGAAGAAAATTCATGGTTCATGGGAAGATATCAAAATATCAACATTAATAGGAGTTTGGAAGAAGTTGATTCCAACTATCATGGATGACTTTAAAGGGTTCAAGATTTCAGTGGAAGAAGTCACTGCACCTGTGGTGGAAACAGCAAGAGAACTAAAGGTAGAAGTGGAACCTGAAGACGTAACTGAATTGCTTCAATCTCACAAGAATACTTCAGCAGATAGGGAGTTACTTCTTATGGATGAGTAAAGAAAGTAGTTTCTTAAGATGGAAACTACTCCTCGTGAAGCTGCTGTGAAGACCATTGAAATGACAACAAAGGATTTAGATTATGTAAATTTAGTTGTCTCCAATTTGAACGAATGTCTACTCTGGGTAAAATGCTATAAACATTTCTCTGATCACAGAGAAATTGTTCAGAAAAAGCAGAAGCAAACTTCATTTCTGTCTTATTTTAATATAAACTGCTCCAGCCACCTCAGCTTTCAGTAATCAGTATTCTGATCAGTCAGTAGCCATCAACATCAAGGCAAGACCCTCAATCAGCAAAAAGAGTACAGAAGTGCTGAAGGCTCAGATGATGGTTAGCACTTTTTAGCAATACAGAATTTTTAATTAAATTATGCACATTGCTTTTTTAGACAACACTATACCATAATTAATAAACTACAATATGGTGGAAACTTAACTTTTATATGCAGTGAGGAACCAAAAAATTGGTGTGACTCATTTTATTGCAATATTCACTTTATTGTGGTGGCCTGTAATCAAACCCACAATATTTCTTCTGAGATATGCCTGTATAACATGGTATACTTGTAAGGTGTACCATGTGATCATCTGATACATGTATATACTGCAAAATGATTGCTAATGCTATGCTAAGTCGCTTCAGTCATGTCCGACTCTGTGCGACCCCATAGACGGAAGCTCACCAGGCTCCCCCATCCCTGGGATTCTCCAGGCAAGAACACTGGAGTGGGTTGCCATTTCCTTCTCCAATGCATAAAAGTGAAAAGTGAAAGTGAAGTCGCTCAGTCGTGTCAGACTCTCAGCGACCCCATGGACTGGAGCCTACCAGGATCCTCTGTCCATGGGATTTTCCAGGCAAAAGTACTGGGGTGGGGTGCCATTGCCTACAGTGTTAAAACGTGCTTCACTCCACATAATTTTAATCTTGTTGTTGTGGTGAGAATATTAAAGCTCTGCTCTTGAAGAAACTTTCAATTATGTAATACAGCATTGATAATTTTATTCATCTTATAAGTGAAAGTTTGAAGCCTTTGATAGACATTCCCAATCCCCCAGACCCCTCAACCTCTGGCAACCATCCATTTACTCCCTGTTTTTATGCTGCTGTTGCTGCTTAGTCGCTTCAGTCATGTCTGACTCTGTGCAACCCCATGGACTGTAGTCTGCCAGGCTCCTCTGTCCATGGGGTTCTCCAGGCAAGAATAGTGGAGTGGGTTGCCATGCCCTCCTCCAGGGGATCTTCCTGGCCCAAGGATCAAACCCGGGTCTCCTGTATTACAGGCAGATTCTTTACCATCTGAGCCACCAGGGAAGCCCTGTTTTTGTGAGTTCAGTGTTTTTAGATTCCACATGTGAGTAGGTCATATGGTGTTTGTCTTTCTCTGTCTGACTTATTCCACTTAGCATAATGGGAGGGTTTCTTAGTTGATCTTCATACAATCTTGTGAGGTAAATAAATAAATTGTCATCTTCAGGACTTCCCTGACAGCCCAGTGGTTGAGACTCTGCTTCCACTGAAGCGAGCATGGGTTTGATCCCTGGTCGGGAACTAAGATCGCCCATACCACATGGCATGGCCAAAAAAAAAAAAAAAAAGAAAGAAAGAAACTGTTATCTTGCCTCCACTGTTGGGAAAATTGCAACCAGGAAAGGTCAAATAAAAAATGAACATCAAAGGTCATCCAATAAAAGACTGAAGACTAAGTTCAAAATCTCAGACCTTCCAGGCCTCAGATCTTTAGATTAACATATTTTTCTAGATTCTTTTGAGCCCTTTAAGGAATCTGTGTTGACACTGCAGGACTGTTGTTATTGCTAAGCTTGTTCAATCTTTTTCATATTCAATTCACAGTAGTTAATAGAATTTAATTAGTTAAGCTTTCTCTGGATATTAAGCACAAACCTGTTATGAGATTAGTATGTGTACAGCATTGTGTACCAACTTTAAAAGAATGTTTCTCTTTTCATTTGACTAAAATAGGGCTTACAAATTCAGTAATGAATGGAGACAGTGCTTAAAGGAGACTCCTTAGAATATGCCTATGTTCTGCTTTGAGTCCAGCAAATTGTCCTTAATTAGAAAAGACCAAGTTCTCATAAAAATGTTGATGAAATCTTGGTATCTGCACATGTATCTCACATACCAATATGCATTCACACAAGCATGCACACCAAAATACAATCCATGGAAAGAAGTAAATATTCCATATATAGAATCCTTTAGAAAGATAACACAAATTGAGGAGGAATGCAAGTTCTTGTCCATCAAACGAGGAAGCTTTGGAAGACCTGAATAACAAAAAGGACTGATTAGAAGGCTATGGAGTGACTCATAGACCAAAGGAGTAAGTGCAGAAGGGTGTTCGGGAAAGAGCTCCAGGGATGCAAGCAGTAAGAACTAGTCTAGGGTTTTATCAGGGTCCCTCAGAGGATGAATGGGTTCTATTTTTTCTCTTTCTATCACTCCTTTCAAAAGTCAAATCTTGGGGACTTCCCTAGTGGTCCAGTGGTTGGGAGTCCACCTACCAATGCAGGCACCACAGATATGATCCCTAATCCAAGAAGATCCCACAAGCCAGGGGGTACTAAGACATATGCCACAGCTACTGAAACCTGTGTGCCCTAGCGCCCATGCTCCACAACAAAAGAAGCCACAACAATGAGAATCCCACACACTGCAACTAGAGTAGCCCCGATGTCCTGAAACCAGAAAATTCTACACATGGCAAGAAAGACCCAGCACAGCCGAAAAATAAACATAATTTTTTAAATTTTATATATATATAAAGGGCTTCTCTGGTGGCTCAGGCAGTAAAGAATCTGCCTGAAATGAAGGAGACCCAGGTTCAATCTCTGGGTCAGGAAGATCCCCTGAGGAAGGGTATGGCTACCTACTCCAGTATTTTTGCCTAGAGAATCCCATGGACAGAGGAGCCTGGCAGGCTATAGTCCATGGGGTCGTAAAGAGTCGGACATGACTGAAGCAACTAACATATATTTAAAAAGAGTCGAATCTTGGAAGGAACATATCTGATTGGGTCATAGGTTCAAACTTTTTTTAAAAAAAATTTATTTTTAATTGGAGGATAATTGTTTTACAGTGTTGTGTTTGTTTTTGCCATATAACAATGTGAATCAGTTATAAGTATACTGATATATATTGATATATAATTATATATGTAAGTATATCCCCTCCCTCTTGAGCTTCCCTCCCAGCACACCCACTCCCCACCCTTGTTTCACCCCTCTAGGTTGTCACAGAGCAACAGGCTGAGCTCCCTGTGTTATACGGCAACTATGGACTACTCATACCTTAACCAGCTGAGGGCAGAGCTGACAATTAACAAGACTGCAAACAGTAAGAAGTAATTCCCAAAAGAAAACAATGGTGCTTAATCAAAAAAAGAAATAATGCTAGACTGCAAAAAATATAATGAATTTAAATAAAATATCCAATGTCTCATTTAGATTTACTGCTTTCTATAGGTGGAGAAGGCAATGGCACCCCACTCCAGTATGCTTGCCTGGAAAACCCCAAGGATGAAGGAGCCTGGTGGGCTGCAGTCCATGGGGTCGCTAAGAGTCGGACATGATTGAGCGACTTCACTTTCACTTTTCTCTTTCATGCATTGGAGAAGGAAATGGCAACCCACTCCAGTGTTCTTGCCTGGAAAATCCCAGGGGCAGAGGAGCCTGGTGGGCTGCAGTCCGTGGGGTCGCTAAGAGTCGGACACGACTGGGCGGCTTTGCTTTCACTTTTCACTTTCACGCATTGGAGAAGGAAATGGCAACCCACTCCAGTGTTCTTGCCTGGAGAATCCCAGGGACTGGGGAGCCTAGTGGGCTGCCATCTATGGGGTCACACAGAGTCGGACACGACTGAAGCTACTTAGCAGCAGCAGCAGCAGCAGCAGCAGCAGCTTTCTATAGGGGAAAAATTTGCCTCAGGAAAAGATGATAAATTAGGGCTTCCCAGGTGGCTCAGTGGCCTGGGTCAGGAAGATCCCCCGGAAATGGAAAGGCAACTCAATCCAGTATTCTTGCCTGAGAAATCCCATGGATAGAGGGGCCTAGCCAGCTACAGTCCATGGAGTCGCAAAGAGTCAGACATGACTTAGCGACTAAACAGAACAACAAAAGACAATAAATTAAGCTGATTTAAGATTATCCTATTTAATCATTACAGAGACTTATTCTAGAAGTCCTCAGTACCTCCAGTTAGATGTAGTTGTATATTATTCTCTTAGTATGTTATTTATAGTTACCTATTTTACTGTATTGTTATTATACTGTCATTTAAAAACATAAGCAGCACAATATAGTTCATTCTAAACTCCACTTTCTCTCATCACATAATTACATTAGAAAATACTAAGCCTTCTGCTACAATGAGATAATACAGTCCCTAGGTGTTCAAAGACACATGGCAAACAATGCCTAAAAGGGGAATGTTATCTTACAGTAAAATATGCCTACCTCTGAGGGCTTTGTTTTACCACTGCTAATGTGCTTTTGGAATTCTGACAGAGATGTACCTATAGGAATGCCATTGACTGACAAATCATTACATACAGAAGAGCCAGAGGGGGAAAAACGACACTAAGAATTCAAAACAAGACAGTGAGTGCATTTTGAAATGAATTTTGAAAGGCATATTACATGCAAATTAAAACCTTCTTTTTTGAAAACTGCCATAACTGTTTTCCTTGATTGTAATGAAGCATTTGGTAGAATTAAGTATTTGCTATCTATAAATCATTTAAAAAATGGAAAAAAGAGATAGGGTTATTGCTGTATGACATGTTGCCCCTGAGTTTACTCAGGGAATGAGGTATAAAAATGTGATTCTGTGAGTTCTCCCAGAACAGGACACAGTTTTACACAAGGGTAGATATGATTATGGGAGAAGACAATGGCACCCCACTCCAGTACTCTTGCCTGGAAAATCCCATGGATGGAGGAGCCTGGTGGGCTGCAGTCCATGGGGTCGCTAAGAGTCGGACACGACTGGGCGGCTTCACTTTCACTTTTCACTTTCATGCATTGGAGGAGGAAATGGCAACCCACTCCAGTGTTCTTGCCTGGAGAATCCCAGGGACGGGGGAGCCTGTTGGGCTGCCGTCTATGGGGTTGCACAGAGTCGGACACGACTGAATCGACAGCAGCAGCAGCAGCAGATATGATTATATATGAACTCGAGGATTTAGAACTCAGAGATAGAGAGTTCAGAAATTATCCAATACAGATCTTTCTTGTAATAGGTTCTCCTGTCATTCATGTGGTTTATATGTCTTGTTCAAAGTTAGTAGCAATCCCTGTCATCTCAACTCTGTTTCACTCTTGTATTATCATGGTAAGAAGGAAACTTTAACCAGAATATTTGGAAAGGGTTTCAAATTGCTTTGTGCCACCAGGAAGTCCCTGGGGTGAAGAAAGTAGGGGAAAATCATGATGAAAATGTGGGCGGGTCCTCTGTTTCAAGTACATTGAAAATATTCAAAGAATCTGAGAACTGTTAGGAACCTAAGTTATCTCTTTATCTATTTTCTGCTTTGTTTTTTAAAATAAATGTATGATCAGTGGTTAGGACTCCATGCTTCCATTGAAGGGGGCCCAGGTTTGATTCCTGGTCAAGAAACTAGGATCCCACAAGCCCCAGGGCCTAAATAATAATAATTATGCATGATGGCTTTAGACAGCAACTAGCAGAATCTTATTTCCCACAGAAAGAGTCTGTATCATCTCAAAGTGATGCTTTGTTTTTATTTCAATGACAAGTCCCACATTTATCCACATGCTGCTTTCCTAGGACTTAATAAAGCTAGTTATTAGAAAAACCTCCCTTGTATGTATTCATATTCTCTTTTCTATAACATACAGTTTGTTTGGCTTAACAAAATGCACTTTGAGGATTTCTTTCAAGATCATAATCGGTCCATAAACTTCCCACAAACACTACTAATTTTTCTTCCTGAATCAAAGACATTGTGTAACAGGCTCATTTATCCATGTCAAAAGTAAGTGTTTCTCCTCATCCTGAATCAGCATCAGAATCACCTGCTGTGCAAATTCACAGGCTCCTTTCCAAAGTGAATAAATCTAAATCTCTGAAGACCAGAGAATCTACATTTTTAAATAACTCCTACTGATTCTTGCTATTGTTGCTGTTATTGAGTCCCTAAGTCCTGGCTGACTCTTTGCAACCCCATGGACTGCAGCACGCCAGGCTTCCCTGTCCTTCACTCCCCCAGAGTTTACTTAAATACATGTTATTCTGATTCTTCAGTTCAGTTCAGTTCAATTGCTCAGTCGTGTCCAACTCTTTGCAACCCCATGAATTGCAGCACGCCAGGCCTCCCTGTCCATCACCAACTCCCAGAGGTCACTCAGAATCACATCCATCAAGTCAGTGATGCCATCCAGCCATCTCATCCTCTGTCGTCCCCTTCTCCTCCTGCCCCCAATCCCTCCCAGCATCAGAGTCTTCTCCAATGAGTCAACTCTTCGCATGAGGTGGCCAAAATACTGGAGTTTCAGCTTTAGCACCATTCCTTCCAAAGAAATCCCAGGGCTGATCTCCTTCAGAATGGACTGGTTGGATCTTCTTGCAGTCCAAGGGACTCTCAAGAGTCTTCTCCAACACCACAGTTCAAAAGCATCAATTCTTCGGCGCTCAGCCTTCTTCACAGTCCAGCTCTCACATCCATACATGACCATCAGAAAAACCATAGCCTTGACTAGACGGACCTTTGTTGGCAAAGTAATGTCTCTGCTTTTCAATATGCTATCTAGGTTGGTCATAACTTTCCTTCCAAGGAGTAAGCATCTTCTAATTTCATGGCTGCAGTCACCATCTGCACTAATTTCGGAGCGCAAAAAGATAAAGTCTGACACTGTTTCCACTGTTTCGCCATCTATTTCCCATGAAGTGATGGGACCAGATGCCATGATCTTCGTCTTCTGAATGTTGAGTTTTAAGTCAACTTTTTCACTCTCCTCTTTCACCTTCATCAAGAAGCTTTTGAGTTGCTCTTCACTTTCTGCCATAAGAGTGGTGTCATCTGCATATCTGAGGTTATTGATATTTCTCCTGGCAATCTTGATTCCAACTTGTGTTTCCTCCAGTCCAGCATTTCTCATGATGTACTCTGCATGTAAGTTAAATAAACATGGTGACAATACACAGCCTTGACGTACTCCTTTTCTTATTTGGAAACAGTCTGTTGCTCCATGTCCAGTTCTAACTGTTGCTTCCTGATCTGCATACAAATTTCTCAAGAGGCAGATCAGGTGGTCTGGTATTCCCATCTCTTTCAGAATTTCCCACAGTTTATACTCTTTAAATCTGAGATCCAATGCCTAAAGGATAGGGATCAAATGCTGATGTGTATTCAACTACCTTTAAACTTACTCTCAGAAAATCTTTTCATTCCACAAGAAAAATAAATAAAGTTACCTGAAAGCTCGTCAGCCCCACAGAGCACTAGATTTATACAGGTGTAGGAATCCAATACTTAGTACTTACCCAGTTTGTTGGGGGTTAATCCTTCAAAGGATCAGTGCCTGTATGGAGAATGCACTGAAATAACGAGGGGCAACTAGCGTCAAATCCCGGAAGTCAGGGGTGGGGGCAGCCCTGTAAAATGTTGCCCTCATCTCCCATGAATATGAAAAAGACCCCATATACCTGAAGTTTAATAAGGCAAGCTTGTTTTATAATAAATTTGGATCCTAGAGACTATGAGATCAGATCAGATCAGTCGCTCAGTCGTGTCCGACTCTTTGCGACCCCATGAACTGCAGCACGCCAGGCCTCCCTATCCATCACCAGCTCTCGGAGGTCACCCAGACTCACATTCATCGAGTCAGTGATGCCATCCAGCCATCTCATCCTCTGTCGTCCCCTTCTCCTCCTGCCCTCAATCCCTCCCAGCATCAGAGTCTTCTCCAATGAGTCAACTCTTCACATGAGGTGGCCAAAATACTGGAGTTTCAGCTTCAGCATCATTCCTTCCAAAGAAATCCCAGGGCTGATCTCCTTCAGAATGGACCGGTTGGATCTCCTTGCAGTCCAAGGGACTCTCAAGAGTCTTCTCCAACACCACAGTTCAAAAGCATCAATTCTTCGGCGCTCAGCCTTCTTCACAGTCCAGCTCTCACATCCATACATGACCACAGGAAAGACCATAGCCTTGACTAGGCGAACCTTTGTTGGCAAAGTGATGTCTCTGCTTTTGAATATGCTATCTAGGTTGGCCATAACCTTCCTTCCAAGGAGTAAGCGTCTTTTAATTTCATGGCTGCAGTCACCATCTGCAGTGATTTTGCAGCCCAGAAAAATAAAGTCTGACACTGTTTCCACTGTTTCTCCATCTATTTCCCATGTAGTGATGGGACCAGATGCCATGATCTTCGTTTTCTGAATGTTGAGCTTTAAGCCAACCTTTTCACTCTCCACTTTCACTTTCATCAAGAGGCTTTTGAGTTCCTCTTCACTTTCTGCCATAAGGGTGGTATCATCTGCATATCTGAGGTTATTGATATTTCTCCCAGCAATCTTGATTCCAGCTTGTGTTTCCTCCAGTCCAGCATTTCTCATGATGTACTCTGCATATAAGTTAAATAAACATGGTGACAATATACAGCCTTGACGTACTCCTTTTCCTATTTGGAACCAGTCTGTTGTTCCATGACCAGTTCTAACTGTTGCTTCCTGACCTGCATACAGATTTCTCAAGAGGCAGATCAGGTGGTCTGGTATTCCCATCTCTCTCAGAATTTTCCACAGTTTATTGTGATCTGCACAGTCAAAGGCTTTGGCATAGTCAATAAAGCAGAAATAGATGTTTTTCTGGAACTCTCTTGCTTTTTCCATGATCCAGCAGATGTTGGCAATTTGATCTCTGGTTCCTCTGCCTTTTCTAAAACCAGCTTGAACATCAGGAAGTTCATGGTTCACATATTGCTGAAGCCTGGCTTGGAGAATTTTGAGCATTACTTTACTAGCGTGTGAGATGAGTGCAATTGTGCGGTAGTTTGAGCACTCTTTGGCATTGCCTTTCTTTGGGATTGGAATGAAAACTGACCTTTTCCAATCTTGTGGCCACTGCTGAGTTTTCCAAATTTGCTGGCATATTGAGTGCAGCACTTTCACAGCATCATCTTTCAGGATTTGGAATAGCTCCACTGGAATTCCATCACCTCCACTAGCTTTGTTCGTAGTGATGCTTTCTAAGGCCCACTTGACTTCACATTCCAGGATGTCTGGCTCTAGGTCAGTGATCACACCATCATGATTATCTGGGTCGTGAAGCTCTTTTTTGTACAGTTCTTCTGTGTATTCTTGCCACCTCTTCTTAATATCTTCTGCTTCCGTTAGGTCCACACCATTTCTGTCCTTTATCGAGCCCATCTTTGCATGAAATGTTCCTTTGGTATCTCTGATTTTCTTGAAGAGATCCCTAGTCTTTCCCATTCTGTTGTTTTCCTCTATTTCTTTGCATTGATCGCTGAAGAAGGCTTTCTTATCTCTTCTTGCTATTCTTTGGAACTCTGCATTCAGATGTTTATATCTTTCCTTTTCTCCTTTGCTTTTCGCTTCTCTTCTTTTTGCAGCTATTTGCAAGGCCTCCCCAGACAGCCATTTTGCTTTTTTGCATTTCTTTTCCATGGGGATGGTCTTGATCCCTGTCTCCTGTACAATGTCACGAACCTCATTCCATAGTTCATCAGGCACTCTATCTATCAGATCTAGGCCCTTAAATCTATTTCTCACTTCCACTGTATAATCATAAGGGATTTGATTTAGGTCATACCTGAATGGTCTAGTAGTTTTCCCTACTTTCTTCAATTTCAGTCTGAATTTGGCAATAAGGAGTTCATGGTCTGAGCCACAGTCAGCTCCTGGTCTTGTTTTTGCTGATTGGATAGAGCTTCTCCATCTTTGGCTGCAAAGAATATAATCGATCTGATTTCGGTGTTGACCATCTGGTGATGTCCATGTATAAAGTCTTCTCTTGTGTTGTTGGAAGAGGGTATTTGTTATGACCAGTGCATTTTCTTGGCAAAACTCTGTTAGTCTTTGCCCTGCTTCATTCCGTGTTCCAAGGCCAAATTTGCCTGTTACTCCAGGTGTTTCTTGACTTCCTACTTTTGCATTCCAGTCCCCTATAATGAAAAGGACATCTTTTTTGGGTGTTAGTTCTAAAAGATCTTGTAGGTCTTCATAGAACCGTTCAACTTCAGTTTCTCCAGCGTTACTGGTTGGGGCATAGACTTGGATTACTGTGACATTGAATGGTTTGCCTTGGAAACGAACAGAGATCATTCTGTCGTTTTTGAGATTGCATCCAAGTATTGCATTTCGGACTCTTTTGTTGACCATGATGGCCACACTGTTTCTTCTGAGGGATTCCTGCCCACAGTAGTAGATATAATGGTCCTCTGAGTTAAATTCACCCATTCCAGTCCATTTTAGTTCGCTAATTCCTAGAATGTCAATATTTACTCTTGCTATCTCTTGTTTGACCACTTCCAATTTGCCTTGATTCATGGACCTGACATTCCAGGTTCCTATGCAATATTGTTCTTTACAGCATCGGACTTTACTTCTATCACCAGACACATCTACAGCTGGGTATTCTTTCTGCTTTGGTTCCATCCCTTCATTCTTTCTGGAGTTATTTCTCCACTGATCTCCAGTAGCATATTGGGCCCTTACTGACCTGGGGAGTTTCTCTTTCAGTATCCTATCATTTTGCCTTTTCATACTGTTCATGGGGTTCTCAAGGCAAGAATACTGAAGTGGTTTGCCATTCCCTTCTCCAGCGGACCACACCCTGTCAGATCTCTCCACCATGACCCGCCCATCCTGGGTTGCCCCACGGGCATGGCTTAATTTCATTGAGTTAGACAAGGCTGTGGTCCTGGTGTGATTAGATTGACTAGTTTTCTGTGAGTATGGTTTCAGTGTATTTGCCCTCTGATGCCCTCTTGTAAGACCTAGAGACTATACAGTCCATGGAATTCTCTAGGCCAAAACACTGGAGTGGGTAGCCTTTCCCTTCTCCAGGGGATCTTCCCAACCCAGGGATCGAACCCAGGTCTCCTGCATCCCAGGCGGATTCTTTACCATCTGAGCCACCAGGGAAGTCTGAATGGGATTGGTGCTGTTAATTTTTAAAAAAACCCACAGAGTTCTCCTAATTCCTTGTAACATATGAGGACACAATGAGAACATGTTGACTGTTGACTATGAACCAGAAAGAGGGCCTTCACTGCACGCATGCTCAGTCATGCCGACGGTTTGCGACCCCATGGACTGTAGCCCGCCAGGATCCTCTGTCCACGGGGTTTCACTGGAAAGAATACTGGAGAGGGTTGCCATTTCCTTCTCCAGAGGATCTTCCCAACCCAGGAATAGAACCCTCCTCTCTTGCAACTTCTCCACTGACAGGCAGATTCTGTATCACTAGGCCACCTGAGAAGCCCAAGAGGGACTTCACCAGAATGTAACTATGCTGTAGCTTTGAACTTAGACTTCCAGCCTCTAGAACTATAAGAAATAAATATCTGTTATTTTTAAGCTACCCAGTCTGTGGTATTTTGTTGTAGCAACTCAAAAAAAGACATCTGCTTATTTTTTTATGTGTTGCCATATTTAATATACTTTATAATTTAATTTTGTATTTATTATTTTTCTTCCTCCACTAGGATATAAACTTTATTGAAGCAGTGATTTTGGACTCCCCCCCCCCCCCCCCCCCCACAACTGTATTTCCAGTACCTAGAATAATTCCTGGAACAAAATAGGGTTTCAAATAAATGTTATCTAAGTGAATCAGTTAATGAATAAAGAAGCCTGCCCAGTTCCACTGCCTTGATAGAACAGGTCACTTAAGTTCACATCCTCTGTCCTCATTTGTTAAGTGTGACTCATGCTCCTTATTAATATTTCTTCCATGTTCTAAAATTAACACCATGATCATAGATCCATAGATATGGCAGGAAGCCCAACGATGCTCTGGGACAGAGTCTCACTATTTGAACACTGTTGTAAAACCAAGCTGGATTGGCTGTGAGAAAGGCACCCAGTGGTCCCCATGACAGACACAGTTTTCAACACAACTTAATGTCAAGGTGGATCTGACATTGCACTATCCCATCTCAAAGAGTCTTCAAAAAAATGTTCCTATTGGCTTTGTCCTTATATCTTTTAGTTACTTTTGGCAACCCTGCCTCCAACCAGCATGGTTTTGTAAACACTAGATACTCTATAGAGTTTCAAGAGACAAAATATCTAATTAAAATGAGATTTCTGGTTGGAATAGTTTTCAGAGAATAACGATGTGATGAGACAATATTTAACCAAAAATATCTGAGACTAGAAGTCAAGAGAACTTAATCCTAAACCTAGTACTGTCACCATCACTGTGACTTTAGCCTTTTATGCCTCAGTTTCCTCATTTGTCAAAGAGGGATTTGCCATTCCTCACAGGGTAATTGTGGAAATTGCAGAAGATAATCAATGTAGAAGTACTTTTAAATTTATAAACACTTTATTCCTACTTAGTCAAGGCATTGTGTCATTCTTTTAAACCACTAACAATGTGTTAAGTGCTAAAAATGATGGAGAATTAAATGAAGTCTTTGCTCATAAAACCATGAGAAGGAGTCCTACAGGATTAAAATCTACCTAACAGGATATGACATGCACACTGGGGGATACTCCAGGGAAGAGGCTGTTGACAAAGTGGAACAGTCAGGCATATGCAATTACAGTGCTGAATCCAATCATCGTCATGAGTTCAGGGTAGATATTTAAGGATCATCATGGGAATCGGTAGACCTGACATTCTGGGTGCATAGTAGGAGACAATGTTCTTGAGGAAGGAGAAGTTATCAAAGTCACTTGCAAGTCAAGAACAACTCATCTATTTAACAGGCCCTCACATTTGCTGCGTGCAGAAACTGAGTTCAGTTGCCATGTGACCACAGTAGATATTCTGAGTGCCACACTCAGTAGCAGCACAGCTGTAATCAGGACAGAATGCAATCAGGACCCTTTTCTCAGGCTTCATAGAGACTGACTGACAAAATCTATGTTTTCTTCTTCCAGGGCCCAGCTCAGAAATCAGTGCTGATCAAACAGAGCATACATCCCCTCTGGCACTGAATTGGACTCGGTAGAGTTTGTGTGGAGATGCTGGCAAGCAAGAGATTCATTTTTCTAAGCCATGGAGAGTCCCTGGAAGCAAATCTAACCCTAGTACAATGTTCCAAGAAGAAAAGAAATTTCTAGAGATGGGCAGAAGGGATGATATAAGAATTAACCATAACAAGATCCTTGGAGGGAGATCCATATTGGGTTAAACTTTATATGCCCTTGGAGAAGGAAATGGCAACCCGTTCTAGTACTCTTGCCTGGAAAATCCCATAGACTGAGAATCCTGGTGTAGGCTACAGTCCATGGGGAAGCAAAGAGTCGGACACACTGAGCGACTTCACTTTCACTTTATAGGCCCTATAACAGCTATATAGTTGCCCAAGTAAGTGCCTATAAAAAAACTAACTCCATATGTTAATCAATGAGAGGATGAAAGCCTAGTAAGAACAGGCTAAGTATGCATGATTGCATTCATTTGGTTGCAGAATCAAAAAACATTCCGACTTTAAAATCACCAGGACTGGCCCATTACTCTACAGATATACAAATGTTATTTCTGAATGCCATCCATGTGGCACAGCCACCAAATTGAGGCACCAGTCAGAAGAAGCAGCAAACGGGTGCTCTGTGCTCTGCCCAGTCAGATTTGGTCAAAGCCACACAGATAGGTTCTACAAAGGAAGCATTATTGCCATTGTGACTGAAACACAAATCTACTTTTAGAAGACAAATGCCTTATAAACACAACAATTAAAAACAAAGTGAATTTAAGCCTATATAAGAGAAGATTCTTTTTTATTTAAGATTTATTGAGATACAATTGACAAATAACCTTGTCTAAATTCAAGGTGTGCAATGTGGTGATTTGATATACAGATATATTTGGGGACACAATGGAAACAGTGACAGATTTTATTTTCCTGGGCTCCAAAATCACTGCAGATGGTGACTGCAGCCATGAAATTAAAAGACTCTTGCTCCTTGGAAGAAAAGCTATGACCAACCTAGACAGCATATTAAAAAACAGAGACATTATTTGCCAACAAAGTTCGCCTAGTTAAAGCTATGGTTTTCCAATAGTCATGTGTGGATGTGACAGTTGGACTATAAAGAAAGTTGAGCACCAAAAAATTGATGCTTTTGAACTGTAGTGTTGGAGGAGACTCTTGAGAGTCCCTTGGACTGCAAGGAGATCAAACCAGTCCATCCTAAAGGAAATCAGTCCTGAATATTCTTTGGAAGGACTGATGCTGAAGCTGAAGCTCTGATACTCTGGCCACCTGATGTGAAGAACTAACTCACTGGAAAAGACTCTGATGCTGGGAAAGACTGAAGGCAGGAGGAGAAGGTGATGACAAAGGATGAGATGGTTGGATGGCATCACCAACTCGATAGACATGAGACTGAGCATGTTCCAGGAGTTGATGATGGACAAGGAGGCCTGGTGTGCTGCAGTCCGTGAGATTGCAAAGAGTTGGACACAACTAAGCAACTGAACTGAACTGATATCGTGAAAAGATTACCACAATAAGTTAGACACATCTTTCACATGACATAGTTTTTGTATGTGGCGATAACATATAAGACATATTCTTTTAGCAAATGTCAAGTATATAATACTTACCAAGATTAGTTTTACTTAGTTTTCTGGATCAAATAAGATCAGGTGTACTCTGTTTAATATGTTCTAAAATACTTGCTTATGATTATATTAATTTGTGCTCCAAGTGCTTTTCCTTCTGCCTTTTTCTTTTTTTCTCTCAGATTCTCTCCAAGCTCAAATATTTTATTTTCCATGGCAATTTCTTCCCCTGGATGTTTGTTTTAAGACTATGTACAATGAGTCCTTCAAAAAGTAGGCTCACTGACTGGTACTTATTGGCTACATCTTATATAGAAAAAATAAGCAATAGATCACTCAGCAAATAACCAAAATATTCTGGGAAATAATACAGACTTAAGGTTTTCCTAGCATGATCTGCAGAGCTCTGGACTTCTACAGATGTGCCTTCCTGGACATTATGCTATGAAGAGAAAGCTAAACTCACTTCTCTGTGTGCATCTCATACTCATCAACCTGAGTTATTCCTTCTTTATCTGTTTTATATATTGGAATTCCACATAAGGTTGTTTGTAAAATGGGTTTTATAGCATAAAAATAGTTTGACAGTAAGCAATATTTCCCCAACTACTGATTGACTGTGAATATTTCATTTTGGTTGATCTAGTTGCTTGGTGACAAAGCTACTGTTGGAAAGTAGCAGTGATGCTGAGAAGTCCTTTGAGTGCAGAAATATTTTTAAATCCTTATCAAAGGTTCACTATGACAAGGCTGCATATTGTCACCCTGCTTATTTAACTTATACACAGAGTACATCATGTGAAATGCCAGGCTGGATGAAGCATAAGCTGGAATCAAGGCTGCCAGGAAAAAAATCAACAACCTTAGAAATGCAGATGATATTACTCTAATGGCAGAAAGTGAGGAGGAACTGAAGAGCCTCTTGATGAAGGTGAAAGAGGAAAGTGAAAAAACTGGCTTTAAACTCAACATTGAAAAACCTAAGATTAAGGAATCTGGTCCCATGACTTCATGGCAAACAGAAGCAGGAAAAGTAGAAACAGTGAAAGATTTTATTTTCTTGGAGTCCCAAATCACTGTGGACGGTGACTGTAGCCATGAAATTAAAAGACACATGCTTCTTGGAAGGAAAGCCATGAAAAACCTCAGTTCAGTTCAGCTCAGTCATTCAGTCATGTCCAATTCTTTGTGACCCCATGAACTGCAGCACGCCAGGCCTCCCTGTCCATCACCAACTCCCAGAGCCTACTCAAACTCATGTCCATTGAGTTGGTGATGCCATCCAATCATCTCACCCTCTGTCATCCCCTTCTCCTGCCTTCAATCTTTCCCAGCATCAGGGTCTTTTCCAACGAGTCGGTTCTTCCCATCAGGTGCCCAAAGTACTGGAGTTTCAGCTTCAGCATCAGTCCTTCCAAAGAATATTCAGGACTGATTTCCTTTAGGATGAACTGGTTTGTTCTCCTTGTAGTCCAAGAGACTCTGAAGAGTCCTCTCCAACACCACAGTTCAAAAGCATCAATTCTTCAGTACTCACCCTTCTTTATAGTCCAACTCTCACATCCACATTGGTAAAGTAATGTCTCTGCTTTTTAATATGCTGTCTAGGTTGGTGATAGCTTTTCTTCCAAGGAGCAGGGTCTTTTAATTTCATGGCTGCAGTCATCATCTGCACTGATTTTGGAGTACCCCAAAATAAAGTCTGGCACTGTTTCCATTGTTTCCTCATGTATTTACCATGAAGTGATGGGACCTGATGCCATGATCTTAGTTTTTTGAATGTATTGTTTTAAGCCAACTTTTTCACTCTCCTCTTTCACTTTCATCAAGAGGTTCTTTAGTTCTTCTTCACTTTCTGTCATAAGAGTGGTATCATCTGCATATATGAGGTTATTGATATTTCTCCCAGCGATCTTGATTCCAGCTTGTGCTTCATCCAGCCTGACATTTCACATGATGTACTCTGCATATGAGTTTAATAAGTAGGGTGACAAAATATAGCTTTGATGTATTCCTTTCTCGATTTGGAACCAGTCTGTTGTTCCATATCCGGTTTTAACTCTTGCATCTTGACCTGCGTATAGATTTCTCAGGAGGCAGGTAAGGTGACAGGTCTGGTATTCCCATCTCTTTCAGAATTTTCCACCGTTTGTTGTGATCCACATGGCCAGTCTTTGGTGTAGTCAACAAAGCAAAAGTAGATGTTTTTCTGGCACTCTCTTGCATTTTCAGTATATGATCCAGTGGATGTTGGCAATTTGATCTCTGGTTCCTCTGCCTTTTCTAAATCCAGCTTGAACATCTGGAAATTCATGCTTCACATACTGTTGAACCCTGGCTTGGAGAATTTTGAGCATTACTTTGCTAGCGTGTGAGATGAGTGCCATTGTGCAGTAGTTTGAACATTCTTTGGCATTGCCTTTCTTTGGGATTGGAATGAAAACTGACTTTTTCCAGTCCTGTGGCCACTGCTGCATTTTCCAGATTTGCTGGCATATTGAGTGCAGCACTTTCACACCATCATCTTTTAGGATTTGAACTAGCTCAGGTGGAATTCCATCACCTCCTCTAGCTTTGTTTGTAGTGATGCTTCCTAAAGGCCCACTTGACTTCACATTCCAGGATGTCTGGCTCTAGGTGAGTGATCACACCATCATGGTTATCTAGGTCGTGAAGATCTCTTTTGTATAGTTCTTCTGTGTATTCTTGCCCCCTCTTCTCAATATCTTCTGCTTCTGTTAGATCCATACTGTTTTGTCCCTTATTGAGCCCATCTTTGCATGAAGTATTCCCTTGGTATGTCTAATTTTCTTTAAAAGATCTGTAGTCTTTCCCATTCTATTGTTTTCCTCTCTTCCTTTGCATTGATCACTGGGGAAGGCTTTCTTATCTCTCCTTGCTATTCTTTGGAACTCTGAATTCAAATGGGTATAGCTTGCCTTTTCTCTTAAACCTAAGAAGTATATTAAAAATCAGAGACATCACTTTGCTGAAAAAGTTCCATATAGTCAAAGCTAAGGTTTTTTCAGTCAGATCAGATCAGATCAGTCGCTCAGTCGTGTCCGACTCTCTGCGACCCCATGAACCGCAGCACGCCAGGCCTCCCTGTCCATCACCAGCTCCCAGAGGTCACTCAGATCGCATCCATCGAGTCAGTGATGCCATCCAGCCATCTCATCCTCTGTCGTCCCCTTCTCCTCCTGCCCTCAATCCCTCCCAGCATCAGAGTCTTCTCCAATGAGTCAACTTGTCGCATGAGGTGGCCAAAATACTGGAGTTCCAGCTTTAGCATCATTCCTTCTAAAGAAATTCCAGGATTGATCTCCTTCAGAATGGACTGGTTGGATCTTCTTGCAGTCCAAGGGACTCTCAAGAGTCTTCTCCAACACCACAGTTCAAAAGCATCAATTCTTCGGTGCTCAGCCTTCTTCACAGTCCAGTTCTCAGATCCATACATGACCACAGGAAAGACCATAGCCTTGACTAGGCGAACCTTTGTTGGTAAAGTAATGTCTCTGCTTTTGAATATGCTATCTAGGTTGGTCATAACTTTCCTTCCAAGGAGCAAGCGTCTTTTAATTTCATGACTGCAGTCACCATCTGCAGTGATTTTGGAGCCCAGAAAAACAAAGTCTGACACTGTTTCCACTGTTTCCCCATCTATTTCCCATGCAGTGATGGGACCAGATGCCATGATCTTCGTTTTCTGAATGTTGAGCTTTAAGCCAACCTTTTCACTCTCCACTTTCACTTTCATCAAGAGGCTTTTTAGCCCCTCTTCACTTTCTGCCATAAGAGTGGTGTCATCTGCATATCTGAGGTTATTGATATTTCTCCCGGCAATCTTGATTCCAACTTGTGTTTCTTCCAGTCCAGCATTTCTCATGATGTACTCTGCATATAAGTTAAATAAACATGGTGACAATATGCAGCCTTGACGTACTCCTTTTCCTATTTGGAACCAGTCTGTTGTTCCATGACCAGTTCTAACTGTTGCTTCCTGACCTGCATACAGATTTCTCAAGAGGCAGATCAGGTGGTCTGGTATTCCCATCTCTTTCAGAATTTTCCATAGTTTATTGTGATCCACACAGTCAAAGGCTTTGGCATAGTCAATAAAGCAGAAATAGATGTTTTTCTGGAACTCTCTTGCTTCTTCCATGATCCAGCGGATGTTGGCAATTTGATCTCTGGTTCCTTTTCTAAAACCAGCTTGAACATCAGGAAGTTCACGGTTCACATATTGCTGAAGCCTGGCTTGGAGAATTTTGAGCATTACTTTACTAGCGTGTGAGATGAGTGCAATTGTTCCGTAGTTTGAGCACTCCTTGGCATTGCCTTTCTTTGGGATTGGGATGAAAACTGACCTTTTCCAATCTTGTGGCCACTGCTGAGTTTTCCAAATTTGCTGGCATATTGAGTGCAGCACTTTCACAGCATCATCATTCAGGACTTGGAATAGCTCCACTGGAATTCCATCACCTCCACTAGCTTTGTTCGTAGTGATGCTTTCTAAGGCCCATTTGACTTCACATTCCAAGATGTCTGGCTCTCGGTCAGTGATCACACCATCATGATTATCTAGGTCTTTAAGCTCTTTTTTGTACAGTTCTTCTGTGTATTCTTGCCACCTCTTCTTAATATCCTCTGCTTCCGTTAGGTCCACACCATCTCTGTCCTTTATCGTGCCCATCTTTGCATGAAATGTTCCTTTGGTATCTCTGATTTTCTTGAAGAGATCCCTAGTCTTTCCCATTCTGTTGTTTTCCTCTATTTCTTTGCATTGATCACTGAAGAAGGCTTTCTTATCTCTTCTTGCTATTCTTTGGAACTCTGCATTTAGATGTTTATATCTTTCCTTTTCTCCTTTGCTTTTTGCTTCTCTTCTTTTCACAGCTATTTGTAAGGCCTCCCCAGACAGCCATTTTGCTTTTTTGCATTTCTTTTCCATGGGGATGGTCTTGATCCCTGTCTCCTGTACAATGTCACGAACCTCATTCCATAGTTCATCAGGCACTCTATCTCTCAGATCTAGGCCCTTAAATCTATTTCTCACTTCCACTGTATAATCATAAGGGATTTGATTTAGGTCATACCTGAATGGTCTAGTAGTTTTCCCTACTTTCTTCAATTTCAGTCTGAATTTGGCAATAAGGAGTTCATGGTCTGAGCCACAGTCAGCTCCTGGTCTTGTTTCTGCTGATTGTATAGAGCTTCTCCGTCTTTGGCTGCAAAGACTGTAATCGATCTGATTTCGGTGTTGACCATCTGGTGATGTCCATGTATAGAGTCTTCTCTTGTGTTGTTGGAAGAGGGTATTTGCTATGACCAGTGCATTTTCTTGGCAAAACTCTGTTAGTCTTTGCCCTGCTTCATTCCTTATTCCAAGGCCAAATTTGCCTGTTACTCCAGGTGTTTCTTGACTTCCTACTTTTGCATTCCAGTCCCCTATAATGAAAAGGACATCTTTTTTGGGTGTTAGTTCTAAAAGGTCTTGTAGGTCTTCATAGAACCTTTCAACTTCAGCTTCTTCGGCGTTACTGGTTGGGGCATAGATTTGGATTACTGTGACATTGAATGGTTTGCCTTGGAAACGAACAGAAATCATTCTGTCATTTTTGAGATTGCATCCAAGTACTGCATTTCGGACTCTTTTGTTGACCATGATGGCCACTCCATTTCTTCTGAGGGATTCCTGCCCGCAGTAGTAGATATAATGGTCATCCGAGTTAAATTCACCCATTCCAGTCCATCTTAGTTCGCTAATTCCTAGAATGTCGACATTCACTCTGGCCATCTCTTGTTTGACCACTTCCAATTTGCCTTGATTCATGGACCTGACATTCCAGGTTCCTATGCAATATTGCTCTTTACAGCATCGGACTTTGCTTCTATCACCAGACACATCCACAGCTGGGTATTCTTTTTGTTTTGGCTCCATCCTTTCATTCTTTCTGGAGTTATTTCTCCACTGATCTCCAGTAGCATATTGGGCCCCTACTGACCTGGGGAGTTTCTCTTTCAGTATCCTATCATTTTGTCTTTTCATACTGTTCATGGGGTTCTCAAGGCAAGAATACTGAAGTGGTTTGCCATTCCCTTCTCCAGCGGACCACACCCTGTCATATCTCTCCACCCATCCCAGGTTGCCCCTCGGGCATGGCTTAATCTCATTGAGTTAGACAAGGGTGTGGTCCTTGTGTGATTAGATTGACTAGTTATCTGTGAGAATGGTTTTAGTGTATTTGCCCTCTGATGCCCTCTTTCAAGACCTACTGTCTTACTTGGGTTTCTCTTACCTTGGGCGTGGGGTATCTCATCCCGGCTGCTCCTGGCTGCTCCTGGCCAGCGAAGCACAGCCATCGCACCTTACCTTGGACAAGGGGTCTCTCCTCACCGCCGCCCTTCCTGACCTCGGTCGTGGGGTAGCTCTTCTCGGCCGTGCTTAGTGCGCTGGCCCTCACCGCCGTCCTTCCTCGGTCGATGGGTAGCTCCTCTCGGGCGTGCTCTCAGTGCGCCGCGCGGTCACAGAAAACTAGTCAATCTAATCACACCAGGACCACAGCCTTGTCTAACTCAATGAAATTAAGCCATGCCCTTTTTTTTTTTTTTTCAGTAGTCGTGTACAGATGTGAGATTCAGACCATAAGGAAAGCTGAGCACCAAAGAATTGATGCTTTTGAATTGTGGTGCTAGAGAAGACTCGAGACTCTCTTGGACTGCAAGGAAATCAAACCAGTCAATCCCATAGGAAATTAGTCCTGAATATTCATTGGAAGGACGGATGCTGAAGCTGAAGCTCCAATACTTTAACCACCTGATGCTAACAGCCAACTTGTTGGAAAAGACCTTGATGCTGGGAAACACTGAGGCTCGCAGAAGGGGGCAACAGGGGACAAGATGGTGAATGGCATCATCAACACAATGGACATGAGTTTGAGCAAACTCAAGGAGATGGTGAAGGACAGAGAAGCCTGGTGTGCTGCAGTCCATGGGGTAACAAAGAGTCTGACACAACTTATCAACTGAACAACAACAAATGTTCACTGCTGAATAAAACCCATATACTCCCCATACTTACTGTCCAAAGTATCATTATGCCCAACACTCAATTGAGCTTCTACCTTACCATTCTAAAATCTAAATAAACATGAGTTTGTTGCTTTGAATATATGAATTAGAAATTATTGGAGAAGTACATTCTCATGTAATTCGACTCTTTGCATTGGAGTAATTACACATTGCAGCTGGACTCAAGGAATTTTGAATATAGTAATGAATTGCTGCAAACCTTCCAAGAAATACAAAACCATATGTCTCAGGGACTTGGTTGTAGGCTGAAGCTATAGATAAGGATGTGGAAAGGGAATGGTAGTACTTCTAAAGCCAACTGGTTATGAATTGAAATTCTCTGCTAATGTAAATGAAGCTGGAATGCTATTCAGGGTGGAATTTGTCACAGTAGCAGGAATTTGGATGCTAAACTTTATAATTTGCTTTCTAAAGAAGAGAATGTCCATATTCTTAGAATTTTCATACAAGAAGTTCAAATTTATATATAGCTTATAATATATGGATGGCTATAATCAGAAACCCTCAGAAGCTTAGGCAAGATCAGAAAAAGGCCAAAATATGAGAATGAAAATAATGAGAATTAAAACACAGTAGATGAAGGTAGTAATCTGGAGAAGTTCCATATTTAAGACATCTTTTCTTCTTCTGGAGGAAATCCAAATCCAGGCAAGAAATAAAATGTAAATAAGAAAAGCAGTAACAATTAACTGTATCCATTTACCATCTCTAGAAAGGGTGGGACATGTTTATGGAACCACAGTATTTTAAAACTGAGGCTGGAAAGAGAGGAACCAAAAATAAAGATTCATAAGACTCTCTAAGAAAAGGTACTATGTCTAAGTTACCTGGGGTAAACTCTCATTGAATGAGGATGGTTTGGCAAGTTTTTCTTATAGTCTTTAAGCAACTTTTAGGATTTCAAAAAAGAATAGGGAAAATACCCATATATAATCAGTTGACTTTAAGTAAAAGAGATCATTCTCTATATACGCAGTGGGCCCAATTCAATCTACTCAAGGGCTTTAAGAGCAAATCTGAGGTCTTCTAGGAGAAAAAAAATTCTTCTTGCAGACTGTAGCTCGAGCCTGCCTTTCCTGACAGCCTGCCCTATGGATTCTGGACTTGTCTAACCAGCTTCCACAGTCACTTAAGCTAGTTTCTCGATATAAATCCCTTAGTGTATCTTTCCTATGGGTTCTGTCTTTCCTGGTTGAACCCTGACTGACATCCTCTCACACACTCTTTCTCAGGCAACTAACAGAGAACACATGTTGTCGAAAAGAAAGACTCAATAAAGAAAGAGGAAGACAAGGATCAAGCAAACAGAGAATTCAATTTAAAATAGAGATAAAGGGAATCCCAGAATGATGGTGACTGAACATTTCCAGGATAACAGCTGTGGACCAGGTTGGACAGGGTGTCTAATATCTCTCAGAAAAGCAGAAAAGGACACAGTAGTTGCCCTGTATCCAGAAAGTTTCACTTTCTGTGGTTTCAGTACCCAGGATCAATTGAAAATATTAAATGAAAGATTTCAGAAATAAAGTTTTAATCGAGCATCTTTCTGAGTAGTGTAATGAAATCTCAGCCATCCCTTACAGGACTCAAATCATCCCAATGTCCAGTACATTCTGCCCATTAATCACTTAGCAGCCATCTCAGTTTTCAGAATGATTGGCATGACATCACAGTGCTTGTGTTCAAGTCACCCTTATTTTACATAATGAAGGCCCCAAAGCACAAGAGTGGTGATCCCGATCTACCATAAGAGTGCTTCCTTTAAGAGAAAAGGTAAAAGTTCTTAATAAAGAAAGGGAAAGAAAAATGTATGCTGAGGTTGCTAAGATTTATGGTAAGAATGAATCTTCTACACATGAAATTGTGAAGAAGGAAAAAGAAATTCGAGTTAGTTTTGCAAACCCCAAAGTGGCAGCCAATGTGTGATATGTGCTGAGAAAGAGGCTACATTCACAAACTTTTTACTACTATATAATGTAACAATTGTTTTATTTAATTATTATTGTTGTCAGTCTCATTGTGCTTACTTGATAAATTAAACTTAATCATAGGTACATAAGTATAGGAAAAAACATAGAGTATAGTTCACTCCTTCACAACACAGATTTGAACTGCATGGTCCATTTACACACGAATATTTTTCAGTAGTAAATCATACACAACTACACAATCCGAGGTTGATTCAATCTACAGGTTCAGAACCTCTGATACAGAAGAACTAGAGATATCGGGAAACTTCAGATACAGAGGAACCAATGGATATGGAGGGCAGAGTATAATATTCAGATTATTTACAGCAGCTCTAACCCTTGTGGTTCAAGGGTCAACTGGAAACAAGATTCAATACTATCCAAAGTTTCAGGCATCCACTGAGGGTCTTGGAATGTACCCCTCAGATAATAGGGGACTATTTGCTATACACATAGGGTGAAAATCAGTAATACATATCAGATTAACAGATTAGTACCTGAGGGGAGGACAAAAGGCGACCCATTTTAAAACAATACCCACAGGAGTTCTAAGTGACCAAGACAAAAATGTCCACATTGCCTTGTCTGGCCATTTATCAGTGGAACCACAGAAGTCTGCTGCTCACTTGTGAGCATAGGACACAGAGACATCATGAAACTCTTCCAGTGACCTAGATGTGCCTTAATTGTGCTTTTGACTGAAATTATTATCAATTTGGTGTTCTGAAGAAAAATCTAATCTACATTACAAAGGACAAGGTTGGGGGGAAAAAAGGTCTGAGCAATGAATGCTTAAAATGAAGGTTTCCGAACAGGATTGAAGAAATGATCTGGGAAAGATGTCAGGAAGGAAAAGATTTCTAAGAGGAAAAGAAGAACTAAAAGTTGTGCTGATTTAAAAAAAAAAAAAATTGTTTTTAGCAGATGGGAAGAAACTAAGTACTACTCAAGTTGTACTGTGGGAAATAAAACCCCAGTGCCAGAGCCACAACTTTGATATCGTTCAGCTGTCACAGACTATAAAATAAAATCACAGTATTTAGATATCAGCGTCATGTTTTCTGCTGCTGCTGCTAAGTCACTTCAGTCGTGTCCGACTCTGTACGACCCCAGAGACAGCAGCCCACCAGGCTCCCCTGTCCCTGGGATTCTCCAGGCAAGAACACTGGAGTGTTTTCTGCTAACTGGGGTCAAAAGCTGAATTTAAAGCAACTTTAGGTATAAACTGAATTGTTAGGAGAAGGAATGCCTTCTGAAGTTCAGGGGAGTTCAGTAATCTTAAGTAATGGAATTATAAGCAGTGATTTCTCTTAGGCTCAGGTAGATACATGAAGTGTCATTCATGTGGGTCATAAGATCCAAAAGTGGACGGACAGGTTATAAATAGTAAGCACAATGATCTGGGTCAATTAAGTAGTGGCTTCAAGGGCTGCAAAGAGCTTTAAGAGTTATTTCTTCCACATCAGGATCTGAGGATTCTAGAGAAATTTGGAAATATAATGCCTTAATCTTCAGAGCGTTTTTCTTAAAATAATGAAAATAAATGCACTCACACATGCATATAGGGATAAACGCCACAGTGTCATAAATTAGGCAGACTGATTCTTCAGCAAGTCAGGTTGTGAAAGCTGGACAGCTACGTGTAAATCAGTGAAGTCAGATCATACCCTTACAACCATACAAAAAAATAAACTCAAAATGGCTTAAAGACTTGAACATAAGACATGACACTGCTGCTGCTGCTGCTGCTAAGTCGCTTCAGTCGTGTCCGACTCTGTGCGATCCCATAGACGGCAGCCCGCCATCCCTGGGATTCTTCAGGCAAGAACACTGGAGTGGGTTGCCATTTCCTTCTCCAATGCATGAAAGTGAAAGGTGAAAGTGAAGTCGCTCAGTCATGTCTGACTCTTAGCGACCCCATGGACTGCAGCCTACCAAGCACCTCCATCCATGGGATTTTCCAGGCAAGAGTACTGGAGTGGGATGCCATTGCCTTCTCCAGACATGACACTATGAAACTCCTAAAGAGAACATAGGCAAAATGTTCTTAGACATAAATTATATCAATGGTTTCTTAGGTCAGTCTACCCAGGAAATAGAAACAAAAGCAAAAATAAACAAATGGTGTCTAATCAAACTTACAAGTTTTTGCACAGCAAAGGAAGCCATAAACAAAATGAAACAACAACATACAGACTGGGAGAAAGTATTTGCAAATGGTGTTACCAACATCATTAATTTTGATGATATTTGATGGTGTTTGTTAATTTCCAAAATATTAAGTAGCTGCTGCTACTGCTGCTAAGTTGTTTCAGTCGTGGCCGACTCTGTGCAACCCCATAGACAGCAGCCCACCAGGCTCCTCCATCCCTGGGATTCTCCAGGCAAGAGTACTGGAGCGGGGTGCCATTGCCTTCTCCAATTAAGCAGCTAATACAGGTCAATAACAACATCAACAACAACAACAACAAAAAAAAAAAACAATCAAAAAATGAGCAGAAGACCTAAATAGATATTTCTTCAAATAAGACATACAGATGATCAATAGACACATGAAAAGATGCTCAACATCACTAATTATTAGAGAAATGCAAATTTAAACTGTAATGAGGTACTACCTCACACTGGTCAATGTCCATCATTAAAAATTCTACAAAGCTGGAAAGGGTGTAGAAAAAAGGAACCCTGATATACTGTTGGTGGGAATGTGAACTGGTAGAGCCACTATGGCAAACAGTATGGAGGTTCTTCAAAAAACTAAAAATAGAGTTGCAATATGATTCAGCCATCCCACACATGTGCATCTGTTCAATTCAGTCACTCAGTCATGTCCGACTCTTTGTGACCCCATGGACTGCAGCATGCCGGGTTTCCCTGTCCATCACCAATTCCTGGAGCTTATTCAAACTCCTGTCCATAAAGTCGGTGATGCCATTCAATCATCTCATCCTCTGCTACCCTGTTCTCCTTTTGCCTTCAATCTTTCCCTGCATCAGGGCTTTTTCAAATGAGTCAGTTCTTCACATCAGGTGGCCAAAGTATTGGAGTTTCAGCTTCACCATCAGTCCTTCCAAAGAATATTCAGGACTGATTTCCTTTAGGATGGACTAGTTTGATCTCCCTGCAGTCCAAGGGACCTTCAAGAGTCTTCTCCAACACCACAGTTTAAAAGTATCAACTCTTCAGTACTCAGTTTTTTTTTTATAGTTCAACTTTCACATCCATACATGACTACTGGAAAAACCATAGCTTTGACTAGACGGACCTTTGTTGGCAAGGTAATGTCTCTGCTTTTTAATAAGCTGTCTAGGTTGGTCATAGCTTTTCTTCCAAGGAGCAAGTGTCTTTTAATTTCATGGCTGCAGTCACCATCTTCAGTGATTTTGGAACCCCAAAAATAAAGTCTCTCACTGTTTCCCCATCTATTTTCCTGGGCATATATCCAGACAAAACTATAATTTGAAAAGATACATGCATCCCTGTGTTCACAGCAGCACTGTTTACAATAGCCAAGACGTGGAAGCAACCTTAATGAATGGGTAAAGATCATGTGGCAAATATATACAATGGAATATTAGTCATAAAAAAGAATGAAATAATGCCATCTGCAGCAACATGGATGCAATTAGAGATTATCATACTAAGTAAAGTAACTTAGAAGAGAAAGACAAATGTGGTATGATATCACTTACATGTGGAATCTAAAATACGACAAGAATGTACTTATCTGTGAAACAGAAACAGACTCACAGAAATAGAGAACAGGCTTGTGGTTGTCAAGGGGTTAGTGGGTAGGGAGAGTTGGATTGGGAGTTTGGGATAAACATATGCACACTTTATATATAGAACAGATAAACAATGTCCTATTGTATAGCACTGGGAACTATATTCAATATCCTGTAATAAACCATCCTAAAGGAGATCAGTCCTGGGTGTTCATTGGAAGGACTGATGCTGAAGTTGAAACTCCAATATTTTGGCCACCTCATGCAAAGAGTTGACTCATTGGAAAAGACTCTGATGCTGGGAGGGATTGGGGGCAGGAGGAGAAGGGGATGACAGAGGATGAGATGGCTGGATGGCATCACCGACTCAATGGACATGAGTCTGAGTGAACTCTGGGAGTTGGTGATGGACAGGGAGGCCTGGCGTGCTGTGATTCATGGGGTTACAAAGAGTCAGACACGACTGAGCAACTGAACTGACTGACTGAACTGATACACACACACACACACACACACACACACACAGTATATGCTCAGTCACTTCAGTTGTGTCCAACTCTTTGTGACACTACAGACTATAGTCTACCAGTCCCTCTGTCCATGAGATTCTCCAGGCAGGAATACTGGAATGAATTGCCACGCCTTCCTCCAGGCAATCTTCCTGACCCAGGGATCGAACCCATGTCTCCTGCATCTCCTACATTGCAGGTGGATTCTTTGCCACTGAACCACCAGGTAAGCATATATATAACTGAATCATTTTGCTGTATACCAGAGACACAACACTGTAAATCAACTATAATTCAATTAAAAAAAAAGGCAGACTGAGACTTAAGGTTCGTTGGTACCTTAGCAACATATATAACCAGGAAAGGCAGAAAAGCTCAGACTGAAAAACAGGGCATAAGGATACCAACCAGTTTTGAGTAGCTAGCTTCTAGAATAGCCAGGAAGTCCAACGCCAAAGGGCATGGCAGCCTCAAAGCTGGTAATTAAGGGTCCCCATCAGTCAGGCAAAGAATAGCATCCAGATTCCATCTGATGTTGATTATAACTCTCTTCACAGCAAGGCTCTTGCCAGGAACCAGAGTCCACAGGAAAGAGACTTGGTGCAAGCCAAATAGGGAGTCAGAGTCATAGCCAAGTGAGCTCCAGCTCAGGGAGTATATCCAGTCCAGTAAGGAAAGCAGAGCATATTCGTGATCTGAATTAATATAGGGGGGTAACAGTGGCAAAAAAATCCTGCAACAAAATGTACTCCAATCCAAGAGCTTCCTACAGCCATGCCAGTTACAAACTAGCAAGAGTGATTCTAGGTTCTATCTACAGGTGGTGCTAACAAAACTGCTTTAACCTCCTGACTAGGTGAGGATCTTCTAGGAAACTGGGGTCAGACTAGTCCAGCAAGTGAAGGACATTATTGTCTCTAGCTGGGAAGAACTGGGGATAATAAAAGTAGAAAAAATGAGATCATTAAGGATAACAGAAACATATCTGTAGCTACATAAAATGAAATGACACTTGAGTCTCATTTCAAAGCTGTTATCTCTGCTGAGAGTCCAAGGAACTCTTGTCAGTAACAAATCAGAGTTTTTAATGAATAGGGCTATAGGAGTTCTATGCTGTATATTTCTAAGAATTCTGCTCTGAGCAGGCCAATGAAAAGAAACTTCTGCACATTTACTCAGACAGATATCTGTTCAGAGTGATAACAGGAATTGTTGTTTTGATCTCAGTAATAGTTTATGAAGCCGACTGTAGAGTCATGGAAAGAATGATCAAAGCAAGGACAAAAATAATCTATACTTTCTTTTTCCCATAGAGCCTGAAAAATCTTTTTTAACCACCTTTCATTATCTTTTGAAACAACGTGTAGGGAAATAAAAGCAGATGTCTGGAGAAGTCATCAAGAAAAAGACACAAATCAAAGAGATTTCTAGCAGGTATATTTTAAATGAACTCGCTGAAGTTTGGGGGCGTTTTGTCCATTCCATTCCAGCTAAACCCAGAGTGTTGGTGGCTGAGTGTTCTAGCAATTAGCACTTTTCCAATTGCTTTTTACTTTACTTTCCAAGTCGTTTTACTTCTCTTTCGTAAGAAAAGACTTAAGAAAGTGGATGAAAGTATGACTTAAGAAACTCAAAAGAGCTTTCTTCTGTAATCCAACTCTTTAGTCCACAGTTAAAGCCACCTGGACCTGGGAAACTTGGAATAATTCCTTGTCTGTCTTTCTGTTATACTTGCAAGGAAAAAGTAAGATATCACTTCTTATGAGAGCTGACTTGATTTATGGTACGTTCATTCATTCATTGGCTTTTTTTCTTTTTTCCTTTCTTTCCCAGAGTTATACTATTTAAGAACAAAATTAAAAAGATCTTTTGGTAGTTTGGGTACTTTTTTATGTTTTCTGTTTAAAAGAACAGATAATTGTTTTCTACATAGCTAGAGGTTTTGGATAGACAGACATTATTTCTGGATAAATAGAACTCCACCCAAAAGAGATAATTTCTACAACTTTTGATCCTTAATATTGCATTAATTCTAAGTCAGCCAGTGGTTTTAGGATCAGAAGAGGCCTGAAAAGATCATCTTGCCTTATCCCCTGTGTTCTAATCATCAAGATGTAATTATGTCTCTGTCTTCATTTTAATGAGTAAAGTTCAATATCATGCTAGAATTTCTCTGCAACTCAGAAAGCAAAAGAATCCAGGACAACTGCCTCTTGTGGAGGGTGCCTTGATCTACCACTATCGCATGCTGTTTCTCTCCTGGAACAATGGCTGATTTAAATTATATTACTACAAACCAGGCCATAGACACTAACTTAGTAATTGAGTTATGTGGAATTTCCAAGCTAGATGACAGTGATTCAAGAGTATCTTCACAATAATGACATCATAATTAAAAGAAGGTACTGTAGAATACTGTAGGCAATAAAATACATTTTTTCTTTTTAATACAGTGATAAATAATAATAGGAGGCATTATTGGTAATGCCTGATTACCAATCACTGATCCTCATATGAACACATATAATTATAGAATTTTTACATATCACAGAGAATATATTCTGGTCTGGAATAAGATTCTAAAGTCAAGAATTGTAACCAGTGAAACAAACAAAAAGACTCCTATACAGAAAGATATGGTAGAACATGCTGGCACAATATGGTAAGAAATTTGCTGTGATCCCGTGTCCTTTGGTAGATGGCTCTAGAAGGAGATGATTTGAGAGAATAGCATTGAAACATGTATATCATATGTGAAACAAATGAGCAGTCCAAGTTCAATGCATGAAACAGGGCACTCAAAGCCAGTGCACTGGGATAAACCAGAGGGATGGAATGGGGAGGGAGGTGGGAAAGGGGTTCGGGACAGTGGGACACATGTATACCCGTGGCTGATTCATGTCAATGTATGGCAAAAACCACCACAATATTGTAAAGTAATTAGCCTCCAATTATAATAAATAAATTAATATTTTTAAAAAGGATATGGGAAACCTAGGATTAAACATTTCCAAATGGGAATGATGAGTTTACACTCTTCTACCCTTGCCCCAAAGAATGCCATCACACACCACCAAGCATAGCTCACTCAAAATCCTGGTTTTCTAAGGAAGAAGAGTACCACAAAACAGACACCAAAATGAGGAAAGTGGAGTTTCCACATAGTCTCAAGCTTGGGCACTTCCTTGGTGGCTCAGATGGTCAAGAATCCGCCTGCCAATGCAGGAGACCCAGGTTGTATTCCTGGGTCGGGAAGATCTCCTGGTGATGGCTAACCACTCCAGTATTTTTGCCTGGAGAATTCCAGGGACAGAGGAGCCTGACAGGCTACAGTCCCTGGGGTCATAAAGAGTCAGACATGACTGAGCGACTAACACTTTCACTTTCAAGAAGCTTGTGTGGTGTCTCAAGCCAGTCTTTGGGAAATTCTCATGTCCAGTGAAAAACCAGGATATAGAAAATACAGTTTATTGTTAAAAATACATCATCTTTTAAAATGTTATTAAAGTAAACAGGTATTTCTATGATACAGTTTTAACATGTTTTATAAAACTGAAGATTTGATTCTTGACATTAACAGTGTGAACTAAGACTTCTATCTGGTAAATTAACATTCTTAACTCCAGTGCATGTGGCCATGTATATTCTTTTCTTATTTTAGAATAAAATCTTTTGGTATTGATATTTCTTATAAAAATTATTAGAAGACCCACAAATTTATTTTTCAAACACTGTGGTTATGATACTTTTTTAAAAGTTAGGCTAAACTGGTATAAATTCTATATGATTGATGGAACTTTTTTATTTTTTAAAAGTAGTATTTTTAAAATTTCATACTTACAGGTGAGTATTTCTAGACAAGATGTCCAGATTTACTTGTTTATATAAGTATCATTTTATACATTGCTCTGTTCCTAAAAGAATACAAGGGAGACTTAAAAAAAAACTATTTGAATCTACCTTTAGATGATTAGATTAATTCAGGATTATATTGCAGAGAGATTCCCTGGTGGCTCAGACTGTAAGGCATCTGCCCGCAATGTGGGAGACCCGGGGTTGATCCCTGGGTAGGGAAGATCCCCTGGAGAATAAAATGGCAACACACTCCACTACTCTTGCCTAGAAAATTCCATGGATGGAGGAACCTGGTGGGCTACAGTCCATGGGGTTGGAAAGAGTCAGACACAATTGAGCAACTTCACTCACTCACTCCTAGATGATTAGATTAATTCAGGGTTACACTGTAGAGTAAATAGCTGTATTTGACAGCATAGGCTAGCATTGTGCTTTGGTAAAAACAAACACACACACACACACACACACACACCCCAAGTCCTAGCAGCTTAATAAAAATCCAAAAATTTGTTTTCTTATTTACTTTAAGTCTGTTTTGAGTCAGGGTAGCTCTTCAAGCAAATATCCTTCACAAAGAAACTCAAGAGATTGAGGCTGCTTCACCATCTTCTAATAGTAATATCATTTTTACTTTTATCAAAATTATTTGAGTGAGGGAACTCTTTAAGTATAATATGATGCTATGCATCAACTGTAACTTTTATTCTAGGCTCTATCTATCTATAAATTCTTTGTTAGGATAGGGTTTTTTTTTTATCTATCTTCACAATACTTACCCTTGCTTTTTAAGTGATAGTTAAAAGCATGCTTACATGATTATCTTTGTAAAGGCATACATACCCTCATCACCCCTGCCAAAAAACTAAAGCTGTTTACATTATTGTGCTTCCCTTTTTTTCTATCCTTTTGAAACAATTCAGTCAAGTGACTTATATAAGCATTTTAAATTAGCATTGATTTTGGCCATCTCAGTTTGATTGTTTTCCCCAAACAATACTATTTGTTTAAAATTATTTCAAAAATGCCCTATAATGTGAAAGACTTAAAAGAATCTCAATGTAAGATGCTATATGCTATGCTAAGTCGCTTCAGTCGTGTCCGACTCTGTGTGACCCCATAGACGGCAGCACACCAGGCTCCACCGTCCCTGGGATTCTCCAGGCAAGAACACTGGAGTGGGTTGCCATTTCCTTCTCCAATGCATGAAAGTGAAAAGAGAAAGTGAAGTCGCTCAGTCATGTCCGTCCGACTCTTAGCGACCCCATGGACTGTAGCCTATCAGGCTCCTCCGTCCATGGGATTTTCCAGGCAAGAGTACTGGAGTGGGGTGCCATTGCCTTCTCCGGAATGTAAGATGGTATCCTTTTATTCTGAGACATACTTTTGCATAAAATATTAAGAGTTTATTAAGTTCTAGGCATTATGTTAAATCCTAAAACAAAGATAATGCACAGAGGCAGGGACAGACCTGAGACCTAGAGGTGTAGATAGGCGTGTGTGTGCCATTTTGACCCTGGTAGGGAGGGTAGGATGCTCACAGAGGTGATACACTTGCTGAAGGCCAAGTGAGGTAGAGAGTGAACCATGAGACGTTTAAGGGAAGGACATTCCTGCCAGAAGGAGTATTCAGCACAAAGCACAAAAGCCATAAGTTACGAACAAGTTCAGTTTGTTTAAGAGTCTGAAAGAGGGTCATTCTCTGGATGGAGAGCTGTAGAAGATTAGTTGAGAGGAGCAGGTAAGACGTGACTCATGCAGTCATACTAGTCCTAGAGTGGAGTTTAGATTTAAATGTGCTGAAAAGTATGTTTTTAGGGGTGAGTATGATCTCATTCCTATTTGACAAAGCCCACTCTGTCTTGTACAGAGACTAGGGTCCAGGAGAGAGCAGTGGAAGCAGAGACTTGGTAGGAGCTTAGGTCTCCAGTCCAGGTGGGAGCTGATGGAGGCTTGGACCAGAAATGGAGAAGGGAAGCACAGACAGAATTCCATAAGGAAATTTCCAAGATATATAATGAATTGGAGAAGTATTTGTACTCATATCAAAAAGGGTTGTTTTTCTACAGATCAGTAAGAAGATTGATAACCTGAAAAATGAACAAAGAATATTAAAATGCAGTTTGCATGTTAAAAAAGAAATAAGGAATTCTAAATATATGTTAAGTTGCTCAACCTCACTCCTAATAAGATAAATTCAAACTACACTGTAACACTTGTTTAACTAGAAGATTGGCAAAAAGCAGAGTTTAATAGGACATAAATTTGGGGAAAATATGAAGAAATAGACACATATATTTCTGGTATGAATGTAAGTTAGTATACTTTGTGTAATGGACAATTTGTAGATGTCTATCAAAATTACAAAGGAACTTGTTTGTAATGCCCAACAATTCTGTTTATTGTAATTATCCTACAGATAAACCTCTATTCTACACCCTGGTAACAGATGTGGTCAGTGTTTTGTCCCTATTTCTCAGAGCTGCAGCCCTTAGTTAATGCCTCTTAGATGTTGGTGTGTATTTACCTTTCTCTTCCCACTTGAGGATGGAGTTAATTGGAAGAGATATGTTTTGCTCCTTTCTCAGATTTGCCCATTTTTAACTTCCTATTAGGTTAATCTCCACTTACCCACTGAGGTACCAGCTTAACAGTATACCACTGGTTGCCTTATTTTCACTGCATCACTTTCCTCTTCCTTTACTGGTCTTCCTAGCACCTCTAAATAAACAACTTACAATCAATGTTGCTTTCTGGAGGAATCCAACTAAGAGTATCCTCAACCTCTTCTCTTGTTAGATTCCTAATGGGGGTGTTTCTAGCATTTGGGCAGGGTAAGTCTATGTTATATAGGCCAATCCCTACATTTGGGGACTTTTAGTATCCCACTCCAGTACTCTTGCCTGGAAAATCCCATGGACAGAGGAGCTTGGTAGGCTGCAGTCCATGGGGTCTCTAAGAGTCAGACATGACTGAGCGACTTCACTTTCACTTTTCACTTTCACACATTGGAGAAGGAAATGGCAACCCACTCCAGTATTCTTGCTTGGAGAATCCCAGGGACAGAGGAGCCTGGTGGGCTGCCATCTATGGGGTCGCACAGAGTCGGACACGACTGAAGTGACTTAGCAGCAGCAGCAGCAGCAGTATCCCTCTTCCCTAAAAACTAAACATCAATAAAGCTCTAGTTACTTTATCAAAAACTTAATCCATGAATTTTTACATTTCCACATGTCTCTGTCTCTTCGTGGGAACAAAGCTTTCCCAGAGCCCTCACAAGCAGGACCAACATCTTTTCTCATGTGCCTCTCACCATTGGACCTAGTGGTGGGCTAGGCATCCTCCTTACTCTTTTATTTACTGCTTCTAGGTCATTTATCTTACTCTTTCCCCAAACTCCAGCTTTGAATCTCATTTCTTCCTACCATAACATGTATCCCTTATCATAAGGGTACCCAGTGAATACTTCTTCTCACTCCTTGAAGATTTTATCCCCTAGTTCATTGTCATTCTATCCAACACTACTCCTACAATGATTGTTGGTAACCATAATACTTACCATGGCCTCTCAGTTCCCTGACCTTCTCTCTTCTTTTTTCCAGTGTCCTTATCTCTTTCAAAAGAGAACTTCTCACTACAACATCTATCTACCTCTTTGTATCTGTGCCCCATAGAGCCTCCTTTCCTGTTACTACAAATGAACTGCCCCTGCCCCTATCTAGACCAACATATTCTCTAGTATCCTAACCCCATACCTTTTTGCCTACTCAAGGACATCACTCTAGGAAATCACATCTCTCTGCCTGCATCACCAATTTTTCCCTTTCCACTGGGTTACTACTTTTGGCATTCATGTACACTGCAATTCTGCCCATCAGAAAATGTAAATACACCCACCTGGTTTTTGTCTTACTTTACTGGCTGCTGTGTCATAGCTTTCCTTGTGGGTTCTGCCTTATTCACCTGATTTCTCACCAATAGAGGGCCCCAGGGTTCAGTTTATGGTTTTTTCCTCTATGCTGCCTATATTAATGATTTCGTCCAGTTTCATGGCTTTTAAAAAATATCACATACGCATGAACAACTCCAGAATTTATTTCTCCAGTCCTCTCCTCTCCTCTGAATTCCAGACTCACATATCCAAAATTCTACTTGATCTCTATCTGGATACCTGGATAAATGGTTTTAAATGGAGATGTTCAAGTCAAACTTCCTATCTCTTCTTATTGAAACATGCTCCTTCAGTGGTCTTCACCCACTTGGGAAACAGCATACCCATCCTTCCAGTTGTTCAGACCATACTCCTGGTATCATTATTTGATTTTTATTTTTCTCTCATGAGCTACATCTACTTTATTAGAATAGAATTCAACCACCACTTACTCCTCCATTACCAGTGAAGATGTCTATCAAAATTATAAACATACTTGTCCTTTGACCCAACAATTCTGTTTATTGTAATTTATCCTACAGATAAACCTTTATTTTATATCCTGCTATCAGATGTTGTCAGCGTTTTGCTCCATTCTTCAGATCTGCAGGACTCAGACAATGCCTCCCAGATGTTGGTGTGTATTTACTCTCTCTCTCTCTCCCTGGAGAGGGACTAATTGGAAGGGGTGTGTTTTTCTCAGATTTCCCCATTTTTAACTGAGGAGGTTAAGCTCCAGTTACCCACTGAGGTACCAGCTTAACAGTGTACCACTGATAGTCCAAACTATCAATTTTTAAAAACTGCAATAGCCTTCTGAGTTTCCTATGTTTATTTCTGCCCTGTTCCTCAGTCTAATTTCAACAAAGAAATCAGAGTGCTCTTTAAAGACTTAAGTTAGATCATGTTAGTACTTCAATCAAAATTCTGCAACTCACTAGAGTAAAGGCAAAAGTCCTTCCAAAGGCCCATAAGACCACATAGAATCTAATCCCCAGCATTACTCCACATGTCCCCTCTTTGATTAACTTGAATAAAAAACTGGAGAGTGAGGCAAATGCAGATACATTTGGGGGTTGGAAATATTAAGACTTGCTAGTGGGTTGGATGTGGTAAGATTATGGAAAGAGAGTAATCAAAAATGGTAAATGAATCTTTAGTTTTTGGCCTGAACAAACAACTGTGTTACCAACTTTCATAAGAAAGATATAGGAAGAGTAGAATGGGTTTGATATGTGTTTAGGGGATGGGGTTACAATGAATAGATAAGAATTTTGTCATGTGTTAGGTTTCAGGGGCTTATTAGACATCAAAATGAAAATTATGCATATGTAGCTAGTTATACTGGAGAAGGCGATGGCACCCCACTCCAGTACTCCTGCCTGGAAAATCCCATGGACGGAGGAGCCTGGTGGGCTGCAGTCCATGGAGTCGCTAAGAGTCAGACACGACTGAGTGACTTCATTTTCACTTTTCACTTTCCTGCATTGGAGAAGGAAATGGCAACCCACTCCAGTGTTCTTGCCTGGAGAATCCCAGGGATGGGGGAGCCTGGTGGGCTGTCATCTATGGGGTCACACAGAGTCGAACACGACTGAAGTGACTTAGCAGCAGCAGCAGCAGCAGCAGCAGCAGCTAGTTATACAAATTTGCTAAAAGAAAACTAGGTTTGGTTTCATAGAACAAGAGAAAATAAAGTGCTGTGTTGAAAAGGATGCAGTGGTAAACCATTTCTGATATTGCTAAGAGTGAATAAAATTGGGACAAAGGTTGACAATGAGTTAGACACTCAGGTCCCTGATGACCTTGAAAGACTGTGTTAGTAGAGTTGTGGGATGAATGAAAGAGAGATGAGAGAAGTTAAATGGAGGACAGTTCATACAACTGATTTGAGAGTGGGAAGATAAGTTGGTTACCTTCTGATTATAATCATTCTTGAAACATCCTTAATATGATATGTGCTGTGCTTAGTCCCTCAGGAGTGTCCAACTCTTTGTGACCCCATGGACGGTTGCCCACTAGGCTCCTCTGTCCATGGGGATTCTCCAGGCAAGAATACTGGAGTGGGTTGCATGCCTTCCTCCAGGGGATCTTCCCAAGCCAGAGATGGAACCCAGGTCTCCCACATTGCAGGCAGATTCTTTACAGTCTGAGTCACCAGGATATAATTAACCATAATTTTCTTTCTTGGCCATGCCACTTGTGGGATTTTAGTTCCCCAACCAGGGAGTAAACCTGGACCTTCAACAGTGAAAGCACCAAGTCCTAACTACTGGACTGCCAGGGAATTCCCTAAACTGAATGATTCATATTATTTAAAAAAATAAATCAGTGATTTTATTTATATATTCTTAGCTATGCTGGGTCTTCATTGAGGTGAGCAGGCTTTAGTAGTTGTGGCTCACAGGCTTAGTTGCTCTGTGGCATGTGGGATCTCAGTTCCCCGACCAGGGATCAAATCCATGTCCCCTACATTGGAAGTTGGATTCTTAACCACTGGACCACCAGGGAAGTCCCTATTCATCTTATTTTTGAGTTGTAAAACTTCTTTATACAATCTGTATTCAAGACCCTTGCTACTGCTACTGCTAAGTCACTTCAGTCGTGTCCGACTTTGTGTGACCCCATAGATGGCAGCCCACTAGGCTCCCCCGTCCCTGGGATTCTCAGGCAAGAACACTGGAGTGGGTTGCCATTTCCTTCTCCAATGCAGGAAAGTGAAAAGTGGAAGTGAAGTTGCTCAGTCATGTCCGACTCTCAGCGACCCCCTGGACTGCAGCCTACCAGGCTCCTCCGCCCATGGGATTTTCCGGGCAAGAGTACTGGAGTGGGGTGCCATCGCCTTCTCCAATTCAAGTCCCTTACCAGATATATAATTTGAAAATATTTTTTGCCTTTATTTTGGTTGTCTTTTCATGTTCCTGATCAGATCAGATCAGTCGTTCAGTCGTGTCCGACTCTTTGCGACCCCATGAACTGCAGCACGCCAGGCCTCCCTGTCCATCACCAACTCCCGGAGGTCACTCAGACTCACATCCATCGAGTCAGTGATGCCATCCAGCCATCTTATCCTCTGTCGTCCCCTTCTCCTCCTGCCCTCAATCCCTCCCAGCATCAGAGTCTTCTCCAATGAGTCAACTCTTCGCATGAGGTGGCCAAAATACTGGAGTTTCAGCTTTAGCATCATTCCTTCCAAAGAAATCCCAGGGCTGATCTCCTTCACAATGGACTGGTTGGATCTCCTTGCAGTCCAAGGGACTCTCAAGAGTCTTTTCCAACACCACAGTTCAAAAGCATCAATTCTTCGGCGCTCAGCCTTCTTCACAGTCCAGCTCTGACATCTATACATGACCACAGGAAAGACCATAGCCTTGACTAGGTGAACCTTTGTTGGCAAAGTGATGTCTCTGCTTTTGAATATGCTATCTAGGTTGGTCATAACTTTCCTTCCAAGGAGTAAGCGTCTTTTAATTTCATGGCTGCAGTCACCATCTGCAGTGATTTTGGAGCCCAGAAAAAGAAAGTCTGACACTGTTTCCACTGTTTCTCCATCTATTTCCCATGTAGTGATGGGACCAGATGCCATGATCTTTGTTTTCTGAATGTTGAGCTTTAAGCCAACCTTTTCACTCTCCACTTTCACTTTCATCAAGAGGCTTTTGAGTTCCTCTTCACTTTCTGCCATAAGGGTGGTGTCATCGCATATCTGAGGTTATTGATATTTCTCCCAGCAATCTTGATTCCAACTTGTGTTTCTTCCAGTCCAGCGTTTCTCATGATGTACTCTGCATATAGGTTAAATAAACATGGTGACAATATACAGCCTTGACGTACTCCTTTTCCTACTTGGAACCAGTCTGTTGTTCCATGACCAGTTCTAACTGTTGCTTCCTGACCTGCATACAGATTTCTCAAGAGGCAGATCAGGTGGTCTGGTATTCCCATCTCTTTCAGAACTTTCCATAGTTTATTGTGATCTACACAGTCAAAGGCTTCGGCATAGTCAATAAAGCAGAAATAGATGTTTTTCTGGAACTCTCTTGCTTTTTCCATGATCCAGCGGATGTTGGCAATTTGATCTCTGGTTCCTCTGCCTTTTCTAAAACCAGCTTGAACATCAGGAAGTTCACGGTTCACATATTGCTGAAGCCTGGCTTGGAGAATTTTGAGTATTACTTTACTAGCGTGTGAGATGAGTGCAATTGTGTGGTAGTTTGAGCATTCTTTGGCATTGCCTTTCTTTGGGATTGGGATGAAAACTGACCTTTTCCAATCTTGTAGTGTCCTCTAATGAATTTTTAATTTTAATGAAGTCAAATGTATTTAGATTTTTTTGGTTGTTTTATGTCATCATATCTAAAAACTGCTGCCTAATTAAGCATTAATTAATTAGGTCATTAAGATTCATAATCATGTTTTCTTTCAACAATTTTTAAATTATAGCTCTTACATTTTTGTTTTTGATCTATTTTGAGTTAATTTTTGTATATGTTACATGACTATCAATTTTATACTGTTGTGCATACAATTCTTTCCTTATATTTCATTCTTAATTTCTTTCTGCCTGAGGAATGGCTTGTAACTTTTCTTAGTGTCTGCTACTAATGAATTCTTTCAGCTTTTGTATATCTGAAGATATATTTACTTCACCACTTTTGTTGAAAGACCTTTTAGCAGGACATATAAGTCCAAACTGACAAATTTTTTCCTTTCATTACTTTCAAGATGTTCCTCCACTGTGTTTTCAATTGTAGGACACGACTGAGTGACTGAACTGAATTTAAAAAAAAACAAACTGATGTCGCTCTCACCTTTATTGCTCTGTACATATATCTTTTATCTCTGGATAGTGAGGTTCTTCCTCTTTATCACTATTTTTTTGGACAATTTTGTGATGATAGACCTACGTGTAATAAATTAATTAAATTTATTTAAATTAATTAATTAATTAATTAAAATGAATAAATAAATTACTTCATGTTTCTTGTGATGGAGTTTCATTAAGTCTCTTGAATTTGTGGGATTACAGATTTTACTGTTTGGGAAGTATGGGGACATATTTTCCCAAACATTTTTTTGTCCCTACCTTCTTTTCTCTTATAGGGACTCATTTATTAGCCTGCTTGAAGTTGCTCAACAACTCAGTGATGCTCTTTAATTATTCTGGGATTCTTTTTGTGTGTGCGTGGGTTTCTTTTTGGATTGTTTCCATCGCTATGCCATCAAACTCACTAATCTTGTTGCTGTTATTCAGTCACTCAGTCATGTCTGACTCTGCAACCCCATGGACTGAAGCATTCCAGGCTTCCCTGTCCTTCACTATATCCCAGAGTTTGCTCAGATTCATGTCCATTGAGTAGGTGATGCTATCTATCTAAACTTCTCATCCTCTGCCACTCCCTTCTCCTTTTGCCTTCAACCTTTCCCAGCATCAGGGTCTTTTTCAATGAGTCAGCTCTTCTCATCACATGGCCAAAGTATTGGAGCTTCAGCTTCAGTATCAGTCCTTCCAATGAATATTCAGGGTTGATTTCCTTTAGGATTGACTGGTGGTTTGATCTTCTTGCTACTCTCAAGAGTCTTCTCCAGCACCACAATTCGAAAGCATTAATTCCTTGGTGCTCGGCCTTCTTTATGGTTCAACTCTTACATCCATACATGACTACTGGGAAAATGGAGTTCTCATGGCTAGAATACTGGAGTGGATTGCCATTCCCTCCTCCAGTGGACCAAGTTGTGGCAGAACTCTTCACTATGAGCTGTCCATCTTGGGTTGCCCTGCATGGTATGACTCATAGTGTCACTGAGTTATGCAAGCCCCTTTGCCATGACAAGGCTGTGATCCGTGAAAGGATCATTAATCTTATCTCCTGATATATATAATTTGCTGTTAATCCCATCTAGTGTATTTCTCATCTTGGATATTGTACTTTTTATCTCTAGAAATATGATTGAGATCTTTTTTTAAATTTCTGCATAACTTTTTGAATATGGAAGGCGATGGCACCCAACTCCAGTACTTTTGCCTGGAAAATCCCATAGACAGAGGAGCGTGGTAGGCTGCAGTCCATGGGGTCGCTGAGGGTTGGACATGACTGAGCGACTTCACTTTCACTTTTCACTTTCATGCATTGCAGAAGGAAATGGCAACCCACTCCAGTGTTCTTGCCTGAGAATCCCAGGGACGGGGAAGCCTGGTGGGCTGCCGTCTATAGGGTCGCACAGAATCGGACAGGACTGAAGCGACTTAGCAGCATGGTTACATTAATTGTACTAATGTTCTCTGCTAATAATATCATTTGTATCAATTTGTGTCACTTTTGACTTACCGATTATTCTCCTCATTATGGTTGTATTTTCCTATCTCTCTGCATGCCTGGTAGTCTTCGGCTGCATGCATACTTTGTGGGGGCTTTCCAGGTGGCACTAGTGTAAAGAACCCACCTGCCAATGCAGGAGATGTAAGAGACATAGGTTCAGTCCCTGGGTCAGGAAGATTCCCTGGAGGAGGGCATGAAAACCCACTCCAGTATTCTTGCCTGGAGAATCCCACAGACAGAGGAGCCTGGCAGGGTATGGTCCACAGGGTCACAAAGAGTTGGACACAACTGAAGCAACTTAGCACACATGCACATACTTTCTGGACTTTATTTTGTTGGGTACTGGATGCTTTTTTTTTTAGCTTCACCAATAAATTTTAATTTCAGATTAAATAAAGTGTTCATTTAAATGCATGTTTATAGGCCTTACGTAATCAAAAATCGGGTTTTTCTCAGATGCTTTTCTTTTTTTTTAAATTTTACTTAACTTTACAATATTGTATTGGTTTTGCCATACATCAAAATGAGTCCGCCACAGGTATACATGTGTTCCCCATCCTGAACCCTCCTCCCTCCTCCCTCCCCATACCATCCCTCTGGGTGGTCCCAGTGCACCAGCCCCAGGCATCCGGTATCAGGCATCGAACCTGGACTAACGACTCATTTCAAATATGATATTATACATATTTCAACGCTTTTGAATTCTCATAGATTTTCTTGAGCTTTGCTTGGGAATGATAATAAGTTATTTGGAAAGTTTGATCCCTTCAGTTTTTGCTTTTACAGCTTGACAGGTTGGGAGCAGTTCTCAGTATAAGGCTAATTATTTCCCACTAATGAGGCAGGACCTTCTTAAATAATCTACCCAGTGCCTTATGAATTATGAGTTTTTCCATCCAGCTCCTAAGAACTGACAATGGCATAGACTCTCATGCTTCCAGATGATTCTTTCCTGGGCCTCATGTAGTTTCCTCATTGGCATATGGTGATCAGGATTCTGCTGAATATTTTATAAGCGTCCCTCTGCAGACTGCCAGTGCTCTCCTGGTAGCTCTGTCCTCTTTGTCACTCATCTCAACTCTGTCTTGATCTCTCTTGACTCCAACCTCCATCTCTTCAATTCAGGGTCCTAATTAGGCTTTACCTCAGTTCTTCTTCCATATGCCATGGTCTGAAAACTTTCTCAAGTGAATACACTGGGGCAACAGTTGGCCTCATCTTTCACGGTTCTTTCTTTCAAGAATCACTGTCATTCATTGCCTGATAGCCAGTGTCTTGAAAACCATTGTTTCATGTATTTCATCTGCTTTGCTTTTGTTTTCATTTTTGTGTGTGTGTTTTGTTTTGTTTGTTACAGGTGGGAGGGTAAATCTAGTCCCTATAATTCCATCTTGGCCATACAGCTTTTCTTAAGCAGAGGTAGCAAGGAGGAATCTGAAATAATCCATCATCAACATTTTTCCTCCAATATTTATGATGAGGATGGGAAATCTTACTAGGCCATTTCTATATATATTGATAGCTTTTGCTTCTCAGATCTCAAAAAATGGATGAGGCAAACACTGATACTTCAAATGATTCCTTCTCCAGAAAGAAGAGATTTCCACTGGGGAATATATTGATTTATAGTATGGTATGCTAGCCAATGGCACCCCACTCCAGTACTCTTGCCTGGAAAATCCCACAGACGGAGGAGCCTGGTAGGCTACAGTCCATGGGGTCGCTAAGAGTCGGATATGACTGAGCGACATCACTTTCTCTTTTCACTTTCCTGCATTGGAGAAGGAAATGGCAACCCACTCCAGTATTCTTGCCTGGAGAATCCTAGGGATGGGGAAGCATGGTGGGCTGCCGTCTATGGGGTCACACAGAGTCGGACATGACTGAAGTGACTTAGCATAGCATAGCATAGCATGCTAGCCAAAGTTTTGTTCTGGCAGAGTTTGCAGATCCAAATGTGTACACAGGGTAGACAGAAGATGTGAAGCTGTAAGCCAGAAGCAATACGTGATAAACTGGGGCAATGACAGTGAATGTAGAGGTAGGCCTGGCCCAAAGTCATTCAAATTCAATAGTATGAGAGCAAATAAGAGGACCCAAACTTTCTGGCTCAGCTTAATGGCACTTTCTAGATCATAAACTCCTACTACTTACCTCAATTATAAGACAGTTCTTACTAAAATATTTTATGAAAAAAATCTGTAAGAGTAATATATAATATTTTTAGCAAATGCAAGTCTGTGTGCCTGATGTACAGTGAGGCCAAACAATAGCAAAACGTCTGACTTTGGATCAGAGAAAGGTTTACTGCAAGGCCATAGCAAGGAGACTGGTGGCTCATGCCTTGCTGTTGCTTAGCCGACTCTCTGTGATCCCACTGACTATAACCCACCAGGTTCCTCTGTCCATGGGATTTCCCAGGCAAGAACAGTGGAGTGGGTTGCCATTTCTTTCTCCAAGGAATCTTCTGGACCTAGGGATCCCTTGTGCCTCCTGCATTAGCAGGCGGATTCTTTACCACTATGCCACCTGGGAAGCCAGCTGGAAAGCTCATGCCTTAAAACCCCCAAACTCCCAGAAAGTACTTAGCAAAGCCCTTTTTATAAGAAAGGTGAGGGAGGGGCGTGGTTAGTTATTGCACACTTCTTGGTGTCAGACCCTTTGCCCTTGAGGTCAGGTCATGGCCAAGTAATGAATGATGTTCCTACAAACCTCCACCAAACAGAATATTATTACCTGGTCTGACAAGAGAGTGCAAGGTCCCAAGGCTCAACTTCACCCTCTGAAGTCCAAATCCTGGCTACGAGGAGGCAGATCTCAGCTGGAGGCGCTTTCAGTACCAGACCCTGTCCAGGTGTCATCACTGAGCAAACCAGGCATCCAGGACTCAGGTTTTTCATTTAAACTGGAGAGGACTATGTGTACAGGGTCAATAGGAATGCATGTTGCAGCAAATGCCATTCATGTTCATTTCCAGCTCACAACAACTGTCCTTGCTTGAGAATAGCCCCAACTACAGAGGGGGACCTGAAGTAATGATGTGCAGCATCCTGGCAGCTTAACCCTGATCTCTGGCCACCTCCCAGGGGTAGACAATAGATCTACACTGTACCAATTTTTGAAACTTGAACAGAGAGATTGAAGCTACCTGAAGCTGTTACCTTAATGGAGTGCGTGTGTGCAAAGTCACTTCAGTCATATTTGACTCTGTGCGACCCTATGGACTGTAGCCTGCCAGGCTTCTCTGTCCCTGGGGTTCTCCAGGCAAGAATACTGGAGTGGGTTGCCATGCCCTCCTCCATCTTCCCAACCCAGGGATCAAACAGTGTCTCTTCACGTCTCCTGCATTGGCAGATGCTTTGCCACTAGTACCACCTTAATGCTAATGCTAAGTCACTTCAGTCGTGTCCGACTCTGTGCGACCCCATAGACGGCAGCCCACCAGGCCTCCCCGTCCCTGGGATTCTCCAGGCAAGAACACCGGAGTGGGTTGCCATTTCTTTCTCCAATGCATGAAAGTGAAAAGAGAAAGTGAAGTCGCTCAGTCATGTCCGACTCTTAGCGACCCTATAGACTGCAGCCTACCAGGCTCCTCCATCCGTGGGATTTTCCAGGCAAGAGCACTGGAGTGGGGTGCCATTGCAGCATTGTCCATATATTCCAGTTGCCGAGGTCTCCATGGACTGAGACCCATGGAGACTGCTGCCATCATTAGGCTGCAGAGGTGAGAATGAAGGAGAGGTTTGCTGTTGCCTCAAGGCCTGGGCCCAGCCAGTGGGAGGCCATGGGGAGGGGTCTGGAGCTCTGTGGGACACAGCCCTCAGCCTGACCCGGGGCCCTTAGCTTACTTGCCAGGCCCAGGCCTTAGGGCCTACAGGACCCAGAGGACCCTAGCGAGAAGGTCCTTTCATTGCAATGTATGCTGGGAGCAGCAATGGGAGGCTGACTATTGGCAGAATAGGACCTCTAACCTCCCACTAAGGGTCTCTCAATAACAGGCACTAACAGCTGTGTGCCCACTCGACCCCATTACAATATTAGTTATAGTGATATTATTATTCTTGTTGATAAGTCTTTTGAAGAGGGTCCATAGGTTCCCAAAGAGTTAACCAGAATGTGGGGGTGGGGCAGAGGGGGGAAACAAACATAGATGAGGAAATGAACTTAATTCTCCTGATGCGGCAACCTTTTTACCAATCTTGGAAATATAAAGCTTAGCAATATATTCATGTTAAGGATCATACATCTCTTCTATCTTCCCAGCAAAAATAGCCCTATTGCTACAACCTGTTTCTCCTGTTTTACAACCTGCTTTGATCAACATTTTCTTAAGCTAGTAAGAAAGCTAACTGTCAGAGTTGAGATGGGAAACTGGCTTTAGGAACTTGTTGACAACATAAGCTAGGACAGATAGTTTCAGACATCTGGCATCAATAGTTTTAAAATAATAATTGCTGGATTTTTCTTTTTTGGCTGTTCCTGGTAGCTTGGGAGGCTTATAGAGTCTTAGTTCCTCAACCAGGAATTGAACCCTGGGTCATGACTGTGACAATACCAAGTCCTAACGACTGGACTATCAGGGAACTCCCAATAATTTCTGGATCTTAAACAGCTACATAATAATATGTAGATAATTATCTAGAAATTATTATTACAGTTTCCAGTGTCCTAGAAATCCAATGGTGAAGAAGAATATCATATTAGGAACCAATAATATGAAAAATTTGATTGATTATGATCTAGCAGTCATGCTCATAAAATTCTAACTTTGCTGCTACTCAAGGTAGTCTATATAAATATAGACCCAGAATATCTGAGTTATGACAGAAATATAGGTTCCTAGAAATATTAGGGGTCTCTTGCCTTAAAGGACATCACAAGATATCAGCATATGATAGTCAATAAAGTATTAGTGTGATTTTTTAATATCTAATAAAAATAACAAAAGGTATTAATTGTATTAAGTAAGTCCACTTAGTTAGGCAGTCCAACCACAGTATTTAGCAGGAAGATGAGTCTCTCCAACATAAATACTTAGTAGAACACACATGACCGCTATGACAGTGATCAGTGACAGGGTCCATGGATCTCTAAAATGTTAGGGTACGTTCCATGACTGAACTGCATTTTTAAAGTCCTTTTCCAAAATCTCTTTGAAAGTCAAAATCTTTATTTTTTAACAGCCTAAATTAAGAGGTGACTTTATAAAAAGAATAGCAAAATTAAAATTTTCCTAAAATAAAAATTTAAGAGTAATGTTTTTCCAAGTAGATTGGGTTAGATCAGTGGTTCTCAACCTAAGGTTTTATGCTTTTTGCTCCACCTTTTCTCTCAGTGCAGTTTGGCAATGTTTAGAAATGTTATAGTTGGCAAAACTGAGGAGGAAGATGTTACTGGCATCTAGCAGCTAGAGGCAGGAATCCCACCAAATGTTTTACAATGTACAGAGCAGCCTCCTACAACAAGAATTATCCAGTCCCAAACGTCAATAGAACCAAGATTGAGAAATCCAGTGTTACAAGAAGGCCGTGTGATGCTATTAAACTTCAGTATAAATTCCAGCTGAGAAATACCTTTGTGCTAACTTTCAAAATTACATTTGTTTTCAGGAAGAAAAGTCTTATTCACCACTTTTAAGTAACTTCTTACATTTTATCATTCATAAAATCCTTTCATTAATCTCATTTGCTCTTCACAGCTCTGATGAAGAAGTCATCTTTTTTCCCTGTTTTATACCCAGAATGCTGTTGTGCAGAAAGAGGCTAAGGTACTGCAGTGAGGTCATACAAGTTCACCCCAGAGGGTGGATAACCTAGTGCCCTTTCTGCTATCCTACAGCTGTCACACTCTTGTTCAGAACACTATATAAAAGGGGATTTAAAATATTTTAAAGCAGGCTGTTGTGCATCTATATGGATATGACTCCAGAAGACAGATGTCATGTGCTTTAAGGATAAAGAATGGGAGAAGGACTGGGCTCAGGCTGGGTGTTACCAGTCCAATACCATAAATACTGGAAAGCAAGTATGGGAGGTAAGGAGCTAAAAGAACAATGATATTAGCCAAGCCAAGTGGAGGAACATAAACAGATCTCTAAGTTAGACCCTGATTCTGGGAAAGAGTGAAGGTAAGAGAAGAGGCGACAGAGGACAAGGTGGTTGGATGACATCACCAATTCAATGGACGTGAACTCGGGCCAACTCCAAGAGAGGGTGAGGGACAGGGAAGCCTGGTGTGTTGCAGTTCAAGGGGCTGCAAAGAGTCAGACATGACTTGACCACTTAACAACAACCTCCCAAGTCTTCCCTAGCAGTCTAGTGGTTAAGATTGCACACTTCCACTGCAGGGGGCAAGGGTTCAATCTCTGGTGGGAGAACAAAAATCCTGAAAGGCACAAATGTGAAATCATTCAGTCGTGTCCGACTCTTTGCGACCCCATGGACTGTAGCCTACCAGGCTCCTCTGTCCATAGGGTTTTCCAGGCAATAGTACTGGAGTGGATTGCCATTTCCTTCTCCAAGGGATCTTCCCAACCCAGGGATCAAACCCAGGTCTCCCGCATCATAGACAGACACTTTACCATCTGAGCCACCAGGGAAGTCCAAGGTACAGCAAAAAATAAGGTAAAATAAAATGACTACTTCTCTGTGAACATCATTCCTTCCTGTATAAACAAGAAAAGACCCTTACAAAAACATAAAATGGACAAATGTGCTGAGTCTAACCAGAAAAAAATAAACCACACTCATTACTTTCAACAGAGGATTTGGTATATCCATTGCACAAATGATGGAAAAACTGAGAATTCAGGGATTACAAACCACAAGAAGCCATTACGCTTTTAAACAGGCCAGAGGGAGGAGACAGTATTGCTAGGGCTGATCCGGTGGTAGGCTTGTCCAGCAGAGTTGGAGCCTGGGAGATATCACAGTTGCTGCAGGGGAGGGTGCCTAAGGCAGAAAAAGAGGGGAATAATACACCAGCTTCTCCACTCCTTCTTTCCTTCCAGGATCCTGACAATGGCTCCTGTTGAATTTCCAGCAGGAAGCCAGTTGACGTAGGAGCCTGGGAAATAGTCTGCAAGAGCTGTTTAAGATGTGGAGCAGAGAGGAGAAAGGGCACGGGGGTGGACAGGAAGGCAAACAGGTTCAGAATCATAGCATATGCCAAAAGAGGGATACCATGAATTAGTGCATGGCATTAAGTGAATATTCCAGGACCTAAATCATGTTTTCCTTCAAGTAAAGGAAAATATATCTTAAGCCTATCCTGGCTCAAACAAATAAATCAGTAAAATAAAAATCAAACTCAGAAAGTCAACTTGACAAATGAAGCCCAATAACATTTTGTATAAATATCCAGACTTTTTATGGTTAAGTGATTACAACTGAGAAAAATAAAAAAGAAAAGAAAAGAAAGAAAACAGCTTTACTAGGTGTTCAGAAAGGAAGCTGGGCTTTTTCACACCTGTTTTGCACACAGTAGGCTCCACATTCAAAATAGAAGCAAATTCTTGCTGAGCTCTTGACAACATGAAAATAAAAACATGCATCACCTCTCCTCTCAAAATTGTAAACTGCAGCAGAACATGATTTTTAAAAGGCTAGCCTAATTTTCTTTCTGGGGAAAAATTTATTAAAAATTTTAAATTTTTTTAAAAAATTAGAAATTTTCTGGGGAAAAAAATATTAAGAAAAGGAGACTGAAGAAGCAATACTGGTTCACTCTATGCAATGAATATTCATAATTCAATTTTAATAAATATATTGATATGATAGAGTCACTAGAATAAAATCCAGAAATCCTGGAAAGGAAAAGCCAAACTTCTAATGGCTATTTCAGCTAAGTAACAGTTAGTACTTAGAAGAGATATAATCTGGGGTAACTGCTGGGGTGATTTCTGGTAGTTATTCTGCTTTGGACACAAGTGGGCTTTGCTGGTCAGTCCTAGCAGACAGGGTAAGACTGTACATCCAAACTGCAGCAGGAGACCTGTCTCATACAGTAGGGAGTGGCGGTGTGTGTGTGTGTGTGGGGGGGGGGGGGTGGGCGGGGGCTGGGGGGGGGGGTTGGCGGGGGCTGAGGGGCGGGAAAGCAGAGAGATGGATGAAGCTGCACACTTACAAAAGTCCATTCCAAAAACATCGTCACTGTCATACCTACAGGGTCAAGCAAACATACTCCATAGTTGAAAGCTGCAGTCTCAGGGGGTGAGGGGGCTTCAAGACAATACCCCAAGGCCTTCAGTGGTGGAAGGAGTGCTGTAAAAGGGAATCTACAGGATGCTGATGCTGTGCAATCCAGACCAGCCAGCTAACACTGGGAATAGGGCTTCCCTGGTGGCTCAGCAGTGAAGAATCTGCCTGCCAATGCAGGAGAGGCAAGTTGAGTCCCTGGGTCAGGAAGATCCCCTGGAGAAAGAAACGGCAACCCACTCCAGTATTCTTGCTGGGAAATCCCATGGACAGAGGACTGGTGGGCTACAGTCCATAGGGTCGCAAAGAGTCAGACATGACTAAACAACAAGAACACATGTGAGCAGCATGGTAAAAATGAGTGACAAAGGCAAGGATCAGAGAAACCCAGTTAATAAAAATTGGGGAAGAGAAAGATTTCAGTGATGATGAGATTGGGGGGAAAGCCCTGAGATGGAGTCAAGTGTGGAAGGGCTTGCCTTCCCCCTCCCAGTGCCATTTTTTAATCCTTTTAAGGGTTCAGGTTCTCACTACAGGCACAGTGCCCAGGACCCGTAAGTTTTTCCAGGTTTTATCAAATTGTTTTGAGAGCTGGAAAAGAAAATGTCTTGGCTCTAAAATATATAGAGAATTGCAAAATGAAATTATTAAATATTTTGAAAGGAAAATTAGATGAATCTCATTTTGCATAACAAAACATTGTATTTTTCATGTAAGATGTGGCTACATCTTTTCATGTTTGGGAAGAGGCCTATATATCTAGAATTTATATAGCCCTAAAGTTGGCCCTTCTCCAGCCTGGCATAGTTCAGATAGAGAAGGTCAAGGGTGCTAAAACTTCAGCAGGGATGGACAGGCAGGGAGGGGAAAGCAAAAAAACCAAATCACCTAGGCTAGAAATGCAGGGAAGGGGAGGGAGGCTTGCAGGGAGGGTGTCTGGCAGGTACCTTCACAAAGGCTGGGCTTGACTGGGTGCTGGGATATACAGGCACAGTGTCCCCAGATATGGATGGCACTGTCTGGTTTCTAATTTTGGAAATGGCCATACCAGGATTTCCAATCTGGCAAGCACACTGGCGGCAAAGGGCTCTGAATAGCAGAGAAAACCATCTGGAGGCAGGCAGCCACTCAGTGTGATGTAGGGGTATGAGCAGATTTGGCAACAGCTAGATAGCAGGGCGTAGCTTCTAAGGCAGGGAGGCAGCAGAAGGTAAGACAGAACTCAATCCACCCGAGGCTGTAGGGCAGGAAGAAGCAGCAAGTCAAGGAACACTGAGGCCCAGAGATTCCAAGGTTCCTGGGTTCGCTAGCATCTGATTGGCCGCTGGGCAGCCCCAGGAGCACCGCTGCAGCTCACCCAATGGGCCCTGTGGGACTTCTAGATTGCTGGTCTGGGAGCAGGGCCCAGTTCGACATGTGGTCCCCTGTAGAAGGAGTGCTTGCTGCTGCTGCTGCTAAGTCGCTTCAGTCGTGTCCGACTCTGTGCGACCCCATAGACAGAAGCTCACCAGGCTCCCCCGTCCCTGGGATTCTCCAGGCAAGAATACTGGAGTGGGTTGCCATTTCCTTCTCCAATGAATGAAAGTGAAAAGTGAAAGTGAAGTCGCTCAGTCGGGTCCGACTCTTAGCGACCCCATGGACTGGAGCCTACCAGGATCCTCCGTCCATGGGATCCTCCAGGCAAAAGTACTGGGGTGGGGTGCCATTGCCTTCCCCAAGAAGGAGTGCTTAGTCTGAGGGAAACTGAAGCCCATCTGAGATGCCGCTGGAGGCAGGGCCCCTTAATATATCCAGAGAAAACAGCCATGGGGCTGCCACTTCTTGAGTTAGGGTCAGAAGAAAGTGGATTGATATGCCCCAATTTTGAAGAAGGTTAGAATCTGAGACCCACCCAGTGGGTGTGGCAGAGGCAGATGTTTATTTTTAAATAAACTCCTCTAACCAGAAACTGCCCTGATAGGCATTAGGGTGTGTCTCTCTGGGAGGGGACCAAAGACCCTGACCTGGAGACATTGTGATGACTGAGCAGAGATAAAAGAGGAGGACACAGCAGCTGCACCTCTAGAGCCACTGGGGGCTGCTGCAGAGGCTGGTGACCCTGGCTGGAGAGCACAGTGGAGCGTTCCAGGCTTCCCCTGGGACTATCTCCAAGGACCAGAATCAACCTCAACTTCTCAGGTTACCTGGGAAGCTGAGAAGGGGCAAGGTCGGGGCACCAGCAGAGGAGAGAGAGTTTAGCTGGCCACGCTGAAGAAGGGAGAGATCATCAGGGACTACTAGATCATGGCAGCAGCGACAGCCTGGATCCTGGCACAGTAAAAATATTTCCAGCAACTGTAAGTGACCTTGGGTAAGAGTTCTCAGGGTGCGCCTAGAGTGATGCTCTAGGGGCCTTGGATAATCCTGTAGAAGAGATCATTTTTGTTGTTTTCTCACATTACATTGCAAATAGAGGACTTCCAAGTAGGGTAACCAAGATTTTTCCAAGACAATGTATTGTGTAGGTAGAGGTATTGCTGTCTCACTCATTGAGCATTATGGATCCAGAACCTAGGGATTATTGGTGGTTTAAGAGCCTCACAATGTTTCAAACTTGGTTAAATTTAATACTCAGTTAAATTTCTAGAAAATGTAACAGTATGCCAATTAGTAAACTGCTCCAACTCATCTCTTACTCTCCACATGGTGATAAAACAACAAAAATCCTTTCTCCTACAGTAGACAGAGTATGCAAAGAACCAAAGCATTAAATACATGAATGTGTCTGAAACAAGGGAACATCTCAAAATATTTGACATATCATAGCTGAGGACATGAAAATAAAAAATGTCAAGGAAGGATTGAAAAGACATAAAACAACCCGTTCTCAGAGTTCTGGGGCCTATTCTGTTTTCTTGGAGTGATTTTTAAGTGATAAGTGCATTAAACTTACCCTTTTTTGGGGGCATCACTACACAAGAGTTCTAAGTATAATGCTAGAGTTCTTAGGTTTTTAGATCTTAAAAAGTGAATATTATATAACGTAAAAGTACTACAAAACTAGGAATTTATATGCAAGATGAAAAGCCAAAGATAAGAAAGAAATGAAAACAAAGGGGAAAAAAATGAGATTACATGTAATTGACAGGCTATTCAACAAAGATTTTAGTGTTTTCCTCCAGATAAAAGGCCTAATATCAACAACAATGAAAGATAATTACCAAGAGTTTTTCTTTTCTTTCCACCTAAATTCCAAAAACTAAATGTTGTGTCTGATCACAAGTGTTAGCTTGTGAAAAGTAAGATCAGAGTGGTTCCCTTGAAAAAAATTTAAGATAGGAGGGAATATGGTTAGCAGAAGCCAGCTCACTAGAAGAGAAGCATTTGGTGAACCACATTAGTAGGGTAAGGGTATGAGGCAAAATGTCCAGGGGAGCTCAGAGAGCATGTCACTTAGGATTCATGAAGGACACTGTTTGCTAATAAGCACATTGTTGCTTCTGTTTTATCTCTAAACAGAACGAAATATTGAATTTATGAATTCTATAGGTTTTGACGGTTAGAATTGGAAAATGAATAGTACAAAACGGGGTGCTAGTATGGAAGACACTGGTAAGTCGGTTATGTCATGAAATGGAAAGAACTGTGATGTTTAATTTAGAAAAGAGGTATAAGATGCCACAGTCACTAAAACATCAAAGTGGAGTGCACAGATAGCTTTTCAGACAGAGTCTCATAGGGCTGAGTCAAGAAGATTCAAAATCTGGTCCTCCTCTGTGTGCATTAAGCTCAGAGAAGGAATGGCTCTTCTGATCTGTGCTAACTGCCAACCTATTCTTTGCAATAAGAATCAGCCACATCCACTGAGAATCTGACTGGTTTCCTAAAGAAAACTGACAGTGAGCAGCAAAATCAGTCATAATAAAGTTTCTTGGCATCTAAGGAGTTGGATGGTCATGACGGTTAACGCCTTAAGCAATGCAAACTTGATACATGACTGGAAGCTCACTATGCTCTACATCAGTAATAAAGCTGTTACTTATTTCCATATTTTTAAAAGTCACTTATGGCAGCACTAAACTAAAACCTCTTTTAATAATCTAGTTTTCCAATAGGTATCCAACAAGTAGGAAATCAAGAAAGGAAGTTCTTTAGGGGATTGGTAATAAATCTTTAATCTATGATGATCATAGAGTCATCTTTTACTCTGCCAAACTTTTCTTTTTTGTGGGGTGGGCATGCCCCAAGACTTGTGGGATCATAGTTCCCTCCATCAAGGATGGAACCTGGGCCCCCACAATGAGAGCAAGGTGCCCTAACCCCTGGATTATCAGGGAATTCCCAATCACATTTTTATTAGTTAGTTACAAGCCATATTCAGTTGAGTTCAGTTCAGTTCAGTCACTCACTCATGTCCGACTCTTTGTGACCCCATGGACTGCAGCACGTCAGGCTTCCTTGTCCATCATCAACTCCCAGAGTTTACTTAAACTCATGTCCATTGAGTCAGTGATGCCGTGCAACCATCTCATCCTCTGTTATCCCCTTCTCCTCCTATCTTCAATCTTTCCCAACATCAGGATCTTTTCAAATGAGTCAGTTCTTCACATCAGGTGGCCAAAGTATTGAAGTTTCAGCTTCAACATCAGTCCTTTCAATGAACATCCAGGACTGATCTCCTTTAGGATCGACTGGTTGGATCTCCTTGCAGCCCAAGGGACTCTCAAGAGTCTTCTCCAACACCACAGTTCAAAAGCATCAATTCTTTAGCACTCAGTTTTCTTTATGGTCCAACTCTTACATCCATACATGACTACTGGAAAAACTATAGCCTTGACTAGATGGACCTTTGTTGGCAAAGTAATGTGTCTGCTTCTTAATATGCTGTGTAGGTTGGTCATAACTTTCCTTCCAAGGCATCAGATCAGATCAGATCAGTTGCTCAGTCGTGTCCGACTCTTTGCGACCCCATGAACCGCAGCACGCCAGGCCTCCCTGTCCATCACCAGCTCCCGGAGGTCACTCAGACTCGCATCCATCGAGTCAGTGATGCCATCCAGCCATCTCATCCTCTGTCGTCCCCTTCTCCTCCTGCCCTCAATCCCTCCCAGCATCAGAGTCTTCTCCAATGAGTCAACTCTTCGCATGAGGTGGCCAAAATACTGGAGTTTCAGCTTTAGCATCATTCCTTCCAAAGAAATTCCAGGATTGATCTCCTTCAGAATGGACTGGTTGGATCTTCTTGCAGTCCAAGGGACTCTCAAGAGTCTTCTCCAACACCACAGTTCAAAAGCATCAATTCTTCGGCGCTCAGCCTTCTTCACAGTCCAGCTCTCACATCCATACATGACCACAGGAAAGACCATAGCCTTGACTAGGCGAACCTTTGTTGGTAAAGTAATGTCTCTGCTTTTGAATATGCTATCTAGGTTCCAAGGCATAAATGTCTTTTAATTTCATGGATGCAGTCACCATCTGCAGTGGTTTTGGAGCCCCTCAAAAACAGTCAGCCACTGTTTCTCCATCTATTTGCCATGAAGTGATGGGACTGGATGCCATGATCTTCATTTTCTGAATGTTGAGCTTTAAGCCAGCTTTTTCACTCTCCACTTTCACGGCTCATCTCCTCCTATGGAAAACGCTTCCACCGTGGCACTTCATTTGCCTACCAGACTGCTGTCTTTATCCCTATTAAGAGATTGTATTTGTTGTTGCTGTTTTTCCCTTTTGGCCGTGCTGAGTGGCTTGCGGGAACTTAGTTCTCCACCAGGGATGGAACCCGCGCCCCCTGCAGTGGAAGCGCAGAGTCTTAACTACTGGACCGCCAGGGAAGTCTCTATACGGCGGTTTTTGTTGTAGGAAGTCATATAGTTATGAGCTCACAGGAAGCGATCGGTACAAATTGTATCTTGGCTTTCCAGCCTGGTACAGCCCTAAGAAAACCGTGCGCAGAAAACAGCAGCCGCCTCTCACACTGACCCTAGGTCAATGAGATAAGCTGTTAGAGGGGATCAGTGAGTTTTTAAGGAAAGTTTTATGCTGCACTGAAGCGGGGGAGTCCCTACCAAGCTCGGCTTGGCCGGCGATGTGGAGCGCGGCAGGCTGGGAGCCAGTGCGCGGCGCAAACGGCGCCGGCTACATTCAAACCACGGCGGCGGATTCGGCCTGGGCCGGAAGTGCTCGGCACAGGAGGGAGGGACGGCCTCGCGAGCCGCCGCCGCCGCCGCGCGCACGCGCCCTCGCGGGCTGGGGCTGGGACTGGAGTCGCAACTCGGAAGCCGGGGCCCGGACGGGCCCGGAGCGGGGGGTGCTGCGTGGGGGCGGGAGCGGCGGAGGCGGCCGCCCCTGGCGGCGGGTTTGTTTATCCCGGGGAAGAAGTTTAGGAGTGGGAGACAGAGGAGAAGGGCGGACTGGGGAGGAGGGATGCGGCTCGGCGGAGGCGGTCGCCACAGGGACTCGTCGCCATCACCTCCGCCGGAGAGGAGCCGCCGCTGGGACTGCCCGCCGCTACTCCTCACGTCCGGGTAGGTGCCCCTCCCCCCGCCGCGCCCCGGCAGCAGCCGTGGTCGCTTGCTCCCCCCTCTTCCCTGGGGCTCACCTGCACTGGAACCCAGCGGCCTCCTCCCGCATCTCGGCACCCTCCTCCTCCTCTGCCCAGGACCCCCGCTCCTGAGGTGTGCCTCCTGCCCCCGGACCTCCCTAAGCTCTCGAGTGTCTACTTCCCCTGGGAATCATTCCCTCCCCCGTTGACTCCTTGCTTCCTTCTATCAGGATCCCCCCGACCTTCCTCCGCAAGCCTTGCCCCTTTGCCTTGCCCAGTCCCCCCCTTTATAAACTGTAGACCTCCGCGCCCGCCCTTTAATACCTTGTCTGTTTTCCCACCCTGAGTCCTGCCTAGAGCGAGAATCTGCCCCCCACCCCCGCATTCATGGCCATACCTCATCCCAAAAGTATACACTCGAAAGTATCTCCATTACCCCGTTTCACGATGAATTCTCAGCTCTCCAGCCGGACCCCTCGGTGCCTCCACCCTGGTTGCCCTGCCCTCAACCTCCCTACCTCCAGATATGCATTACCCTCTCACAGTTCTCCCTCACCAGGGAGGGACATCGGACGGACTCTCCGGGTCAGGGTCCACGACGTCCTGACTTAGCACTATCTTTCTGCTCCCTCTGCCATCCTTTCCCCTCACTCCTCTTGAATCTATGCGTTTGTGTAACTGAGTTACAGAAAGGCAAGGGGATGGGCAGGATTTTCTCCTTCAAAGCAGAAGATCGAGTAGAAATAGGATTCACCTTCTGCTTATCCCAACTTTTGGCATCTTTCTCTGTGAATAGTGTCATTCACAGCCAGACTTCTGAAGCTTCTGGTGCTTTGTCTGTATTTGAAAGACTCCTGGGCCTATATTATTTCATTATAATACTCATCCTCCTAGTTTTTCCATAAAACTGATGAACCTCCTGTTTCTTAGGCTGGAAATTTAACTAATAAAAAAGTTCATACTTTCAAACATTACATCTCTCCTGTCATAATGGGGAAGGTGGAATATTTCAAATTATCATCCTACTATTCTTGAGATAAATGGTGCCCAGTGGTTAAGAGCTCAGACTCTAACTGAACTGTCAGGATCTAAATCCCTGTCTTTCCATCTACCATATCTAGCCTTGAGCAAGTTATTTAATCTCTCTGTGCCTCATATTCTTACAGCTGTAGAATGTGCATAGGAGTGTACTTCATAAAATGGGGGTGATAATTGCATAACTTAATTCAGGTAAGATACAACAGTGCCTGATAAAAGTTCAATAAGTATTCTTTATCATCATCTCTTAGCTTGATTTGGCTATTGGTAGGTTAATTTTGAGAGAGGAAGTGGAGGGAAGGAAAGCTGTCTTTTGCTTTTTTTAACAGCTTTTTTGATGTAGCTATGATTCATATTTTGTTTCTGTATAAAGTAGTTCCTTCTGGTGTGAAAAGTATAGTTTTAGCTCCTTATTTTCAGGTAAGTTACCACTGTATCATTTTCAAGTATCTATTTGGAAATTTAAAATTATATTTGTTTTGGGAGTAACTGAAATTGTGTAGCATATTTATCATAGGGAAAAATGAGGATTTTACTGAGGAAAATTGTAGTACTACAATTAAATACTCAAAACTGTTAAGATACTTCATACCTGCTTGTCCTTTATGTTGAATTGCTACTAAGAATAGAGCTTTGGCTTCATTCAGAAGACATTGTTTTTCTCTTATTGACGGGTTTTATTCACATGACTGTGTCTTAATGTTCCCCAAGTTTTACTCTTTAAAATCCTGACTAATTTTGTCATATTTGCTCACTTCCTGTGCATTGTTTTCTTGATACTTTTTTTCAAACAACTCACTTTTTTGAAAAGTCCAAATAAGTTCTGTTAATGTTGTTATAAGTATTAAAAGTTTGGAATCACAATTTGCTGTCCTAATTACACATAAAAACATGTGCATATGGAACTTTCAAATATTTTGCCTGTGTATAGCTTAAAATCTTTTTTTTTTTTTTTTGGTACCACCAATGGAATGTTCTTTAAACTTTGGGTGACACTGCCTCTGCTGCTTATGCTATTCCCTGACCTAGAATAACCTTTGCTCTTTCCCCTGCATATCCAAATTCTACCTATCTTCCACCTCTTACTGTTTCCACATAGTTCCTGCCAACATTGGCTTCTATTTCTTGGATTTCCTACTGTCTGTATTCTGCATTTTTGGCTTTAAATAATACAGACTCCCCCAGTTCAAGAAAAATGAATCCGATAGAATCATACTTTTAAAGTTTGTAGAAACTTTGAAGAGGGTGGAATGAAATTAACAATTAGTAGCTACTTTGTGCTAAGCACTATTCCTTTGGTTTTAAAAAGAACCATTCTTTCCAAAAATATTTAATGAGCACCTACATCATGCCAGACTTTGGGGAATACACAAGAGCAGCCCTTTTCAGCAGGGGTTCCAGTAAAAATCAGGCCTTATTGCTCTAAAGCATCCAAAGTATGTAATGAATTAACTACTCTTCAATGCACCTAGATTGGTGCTAGCTCTGCCCTATGCTTGAGAAAGAACTGAGGAAATAGTCACTTAACTCAGTTTCTGTAGGGTTTAAGTCCTCTGAGAAAAGTTCTATTAGAGAATAATAGTACGGACTTTTTTTTTTTGTAATTTATATCTTAATGTAACACTGACAGACAATAAGCAAGTAAGAAGATAAAAGTATCTTCTAAGAGCACTAGAAAAATGTTAAAGATAATGACAATCGCTAATACTTCTAAAGCACTGGGCCAGCCATTCTTTCAAATGATTTATATATATTAACTTATTTAAACCTCTCAACAATCTCCCTTTGAAGAACCTTAATTATATTTCCATTTCACAAATAAGGAACCTGAGAATCAGATTACTTCCACAAAATCACACAGCTAAGTAAGCAGTGGAGCCAGGTCATATGGTTGTAGAGTCTATTATCCTTTGTTGCCTCTCAGATCTTCCAATTCTTCATTGCTTACTTTAAACAAGATTCTTCACCTTTCTGGAAAAAAAAATTTTCTTTGTAAAAATCTCAGCAGTGGGGTTTACTTGTCTTTTATAATTCATCCTAGGGGTAGTGGGAAGCCATTGGAGAATGTCAAACAGCTGAATAAGTTGCTTAAATTTTTGCTTTAAAACTATCGCTTGGCTGCTCTGTTGAGGACATATTGGAGATAAGCAAGAGTAAAAGCAAGGAGACCAGTTAGGCCAGTGCTTCTCAAACTTATCTGTGGTGAAGGACCTGTTTTGTTGTACTTTATAGTTCGTGTGGTACTTTGGTAATGTACAATAAAATGGATATTGTGGCAGTGTCTATCAAATTACTCTAAAAATTTCTGAGTGCCCTTTGTTGCTGTATTTACCTTGTCTCACACCAATAACACAGACTTTGTGGATCAGTACGGGTCCACAGATCACACTTTCAGCAGAATTGAATTCAGCTATTTTTTGTAATTTAGGCAAAAGATAATGAAATCTTGGTCCAGACTTGGCAGTGATAGATCAGATCAGATCAGTCGCTCAGTCGTGTCCGACTCTTTGTGACCCCATGAATCGCAGCACGCCAGGCCTCTGTCCATCACCAACTCCCGCACTTCACTCAGACTCATGTCCATCGAGTCAGTGATGCCATCCAGCCATCTCATCCTCTGTCGTCCCTTTCTCCTCCTGCCTCCAATCCTTCCCAGCATCAGAGTCTTTTCCAATGAGTCAACTCTTCTCATGAGGTGGCCAGAGTACTGGAGTTTCAGCTTTAGCATCATTCCTTCCAAAGAAATCCCAGGGCTGATCTCCTTTAGAATGGACTGGTTGGATCTTCTTGCAGTCCAAGGGACTCTCAAGAGTCTTCTCCAACACCACAGTTCAAAAGCATCAATTCTTCGCGCTCAGCCTTCTTCACAGTCCAACTCTCACATCCATACATGACCACAGGAAAAACCATAGCCTTGACTGAACGAACCTTTGTTGGCAAAGTAATGTCTCTGCTTTTGAATATGCTATCTAGGTTGGTCATAACTTTCCTTCCAAGGAGTAACCGTCTTTTAATTTCATGGCTGCGGTCACCATCTGTAGTGATTTTGGAGCCCAGAAAAAGAAAGTCTGACACTGTTTCCACTGTTTCCCCATCTATTTCCCATGAAGTGATGGGACCGGATGCCATGATCTTCGTTTTCTGAATGTTGAGCTTTAAGCCAACTTTTTCACTCTCCACTTTCACTTTCATCAAGAGGCTTTTGAGTTCTTCTTCACTTTCTGCCATAAGGGTGGTGTCATCTGCATATCTGAGGTTATTGATATTTCTCCCAACAATCTTGATTGCGGCTTGTGTTTCTTCCAGTCCAGTGTTTCTCATGATGTACTCTGCATATAAGTTAAATAAACAGGGTGACAATATACAGCCTTGATGTACTCCTTTTCCTATTTGGAACCAGTCTGTTGTTGCATGTCCAGCTCTAACTGTTGCTTCCTGACCTGCATACAGATTTCTCAAGAGGCAGATCAGGTGATCTGGTATTCCCATCTCTTTCAGAATTTTCCACAGTTTGTTGTGATCCACACAGTCAAAGGCTTTGGCATAGTCAATAAAGCAGAAATAGATGTTTTTCTGGAACTCTCTTGCTTTTTCCATGATCCAGCGGATGTTGGCAATTTGATCTCTGGTTCCTCTGCCTTTTCTAAAACCAGCTTGAACATCAGGAAGTTCATGGTTCACATATTGCTGAAACCTGGCTTGGAGAATTTCGAGCATTACTTTACTAGCATGTGAGATGAGTGCAATTGTGTAGTAGTTTGACTATTTTTTGGCATTGCCTTTTTTTGGGATTGGAATGAAAACTGACCTTTTCCAGTGATAAAGTAGCTGAATTTGACAAATATTTGAGAAGTTAAGTTAATAAGATTAGGTGGTGGATTCGATTTGGAGGTCTGGGGAGAGGAGAAGTCTGATTTCCAGGGTTGGTGGTTCTTGTGCCTAATATAAGGGAATACTGGAGGAGAGGAGAGCAGTTTTGTGTTAGTTTCTGGTAATAGGGGACATGTTGATTGTAATTCAGTGGGGAATAATCAGTATATAGCTGTTAATGGATGTCTTAATGTGGAAGGTGGGGGATGAGATTGCCTAAGCAGAAAGTACATAGAGAAGATAAAGGAATGTGGTCCCCTACGACTCTTCAGTATTCAACATTGAGAAAAAGAAATGGAGCAAAGGGGACAGAGAAGATATAGCCAGAGGTTGAAGGAGATTTTCCTTAGCATCACTGAAGCCAAGGCAATAGATCAAAAAAGGAGGGTGTGGCTAATCTATGTTGATTGAAGCTGAGAAATCAATTAAGTTGGAAATTAGAGAGAACACAGGGCTTCCCTGGTGGCTCAGTGGTAGAGAATCCACCTACCAATATGTGAGATGCAGGTTTGATCCATGGGTCAGGAAGATCCCTTGGAGAAGGAAATGGCAATCCACTTCAGTATGCTTGCCTGGGAAATCCTATGGACACAGGAGCCTGGCGGGCTACAGTTCACGGGGTCACAAAAGAGTGAGACAGGACCTAACGACTTAAACAACAACAAAGCATACACATTGTATTTTATGGGCAAAACATTTTATGTCTCAGTTGTGTCTCCATCCATAAACTATTTGATTATGAATTTTGTTTTAATCTGCCAAAGCAACAGTTACAGATTTAGGGTAAAATGTTATCTATAACATGAACCATGTCTTCCTTCCTGAGCTCAGAGTCATGTTTCTGTTTATCACTATCTGGGTGTTCTATAAGCATCTCAAACTCATTCATTCATTCATTTAGAATATATTCAAATAGAATATAGTTTTTAAGTACTGTTTATCAAGTATTAACTATTACTAGAGTTTTCGAAATTCACTTAGACCTCAGAGTCTAGGGGCAATGGACAGTTAAATGTTGTGTAGTATGATTAGTGCTATCAGCAGTTTATTCAAGTTGCCTTGTAAGCAGAGAGAAGTGCAAAGGTAAGGGATTGTGGGTGTCACGTATGGGTGGTAGATGAGAGAGTTTGGCCATACCATCCAGAAGTTTGTCTCTTGAATTTGAACATCTTTCTGTTTGCTGTTTTGATTAACATCATCACTACCTATTTAGCCACCACACAGAGAAAGCTTCTGAATACCTTCAAAATATAAGGATTTTCTTTCTTATTGTCCTAGGTGGTGTTTGATTTTGCTGGTTAGCTTTTTATTTTACAACCTATATTTATGGAATCATTAAGTAACTGATAGTATAACTTCAATATTTTGATTATATTTTAATGATTTTCTTTTTTTTTTTGGATGGGGGAAACTTTATATATACAACTTTTTCTCAAATTTAGAGAATTAAAATTAAGGCCTTGGTAAGGATTGCTAGGAGGTTACTCCTATCCATCAGATACATGGTCAGTGATCATACTTTGGGTCTCAATGGAATAATAGCAGTCTCCTGATACCGTAAATACCGGAGAAGGCAATGGCACCCCACTCCAGTACTCTTGCCTGGAAAATACCATGGATGGAGGAGCCTGGTAGGCTGCAGTCCATGGAGTCGCAAAGAGTCGGGGACAGGACTGAGCGACTTCACTTTCACTTTTCATCTTCATGCATTGGAGAAGGAAATGGCAGCCCATTCCAGTGTTCTTGCCTGGAGAATCCCAGGGACGGGGGAGCCTGGTGGGCTGCCATCTATGGGGTCGCACAGAGTTGGACACGACTGGAGCGACTTAGCAGCAGCAGCAGATACCGTAAATGCTATTTTAGATAGTCTAAATGGTCTGAGACTTAAAGTCTTACATCATAGTAGAACACAGTTTATTTTCAGGGATTCCTTCACAAAGAATGTTGTAATTGGCAAAACCTTAGTTGACAATAAAAAAGTGTATTGGAAAGAGAAATTATGTTAAAATGGGCTTTGTTGTTGTTCAGTTACTAAGTTGAGTCTCTTTGATTTCAAGTTCAGTCACTCAGTCGTGTCCAACTCAACCCCATGGACTGCAGCACACCAGGCCTCCCTGTCCCTCACCAACTCCCAGAGTTTATTCAACTCATGTCCATTGAGTCGGTGATGCCATCCAACCATCTCATCCTCTGTCGTCCTCTTCTGCCTTCAATCTTTCCCAGCATCAGGGTCTTTTCAAACGTGTCAGTTCTTCACATCAGGTGGCCAAAGTATTGGAATTCTGACTCTTTGCAACCCCATAAACTGCAGCACACAAGGCTCCTCTGTCCTCTACTATCTCCCAGAGTTTGTTCAAATTCACGCCTGTTACATCAACCGTCTCATCCTCTGCCGTCCTCTTCTCCTTTTGCCAGCATCAGGGAGCTCTTTTCCAGTGAATATCAGGATTTCCTTTAGGATTGACTGATTTGATCTCCTTGCAGTCCAGGGGACTCGCAAGAGTCTTCTCCAGCAACACAGTTCGAAAGCATCAGTTCTTCGACACAGCCTTATTTATGGTTTACCAACACAATAAATAAAGATTCTAGAAGACATCTGTCTTAAAAAAAACAGGACAGTCTCTATCAAAAATTTTGCTTCTGATAACATTTCTTAAGTTTTTGTAGAAACATCATTCAGTTCAGTGACTCAGTCGTGTCCGACACTTTGCAACCTCATGAATCGCAGCACGCCAGGCCTCCCTATCCATCACCAACTCCCAGAGTTCACTCAGACTCACGTCCATTGAGTCAGTGATGCCATCCAGCCATCTCATCCTTTGTCATCGCCTTCTCCTCCTGCCCCCCATTATTCTAATCTCCTAAGGCAGTCTTCCTTCCATTTTATATTAAGAAAATTATAACTTAAAAAAGTGCTTTTATTAGTTCCTCCTATATTTTGCTCGTCTTCTCCCTGGCTTTTAGTTTTTAAAATCTTAATAAATTCTTGTACAACAGCTATATATTTTTTGTATATTATGGTTCTTACAGGTACACTTTCCTAAGCCTTTTATTTATATATACATATGTAGAACTCTTCACATATTTTTTAGACTTACCTACATGTTCTAAAGGAGGACAGGATAATTATTAGCATTAAATTCTGAATTATATAACTATGTGAAATAGAACTTTACATACATAAAAAATAGTTTTTTAAAAATTTGATCTACAGATATAAAATAGCATTGCCTCAAACTATGGCTGGGATAAGTTGTTTATACACTTGAAGCATAAGTAATATAGGAATAAAAATAATTAAGAATAATGGATACAAAAGAAGAGAGATTTCACTCTATTAGGTGATCCAGTATCTCAAAGGTTGTAATGTAACTGAAAAGTAGTATGAAGCTTTTAAAATATTATTTGAGATTTACTACACCATTAAATAAGATACCATTGTTTCCTGTCTAGGTACATTTACAGAACAAATTTTCAGTTTTGTGAAAGTGTAATTTAGTCCCCTCCCTCCTGCCCCATCAAAATTAAGTGATTTTTAAGGTAAAGTACAGTTGGAGTTTTTTAATTGAATTTTTTTGTTGTAATCTGGATGCAGTTTTGGTGTTTTAGTGGGAAATTACCCTGAAAGGTAGCTTTAACTACTAAGACAAAAGCAGACAAAGAAAAAATTGAACATTATTCATCCTGAAATTATCAAGGCAAATATTGACACAGGAATATTTAAATAAATTGAATTTTTAAAAACATTTATTTATTGACTGCACTAGTTCTTTTTGCTGTGTGTGGGCTTCCTCTAGTTAGAGCAAGTGGAGCTACTCTTGGTTGCAGTGTGTAGGCTTCTCATTGTAATGGCTTTTCTTGTTGTGGAGCACAGGCCCTAGGCACATGGGCTCTGCTAGTTGCAGTACATGGACTCAATAGTTTCAGCTTTCGGGCTCGAGAGTGGGGACTCAGTAGTTACGGTGCAGGGGCTTAGTTGCTCCGCAGCTGGTAGAATCCTCCCAGATCAGGGATCAAACCCATGTCCCTTTCATTGGCAGGCAGATTCCTATGCACTGTACCACCAGGGAAGTCCTGAATGAATTGAACTTTATTTAAATTTTTTTGGTGGCCACTCTTAGGATCAGTTTAAACCTTTGTTAACCAGTTAGCTATGCAATATGGCCATTAGTTTAACATGTCCAGTTTTGTTAGAGTAGTTCAAGTAGGGCATGGGCATACACTGAGCGTATTGGGTCAATTCTGGTTGCATTCAAAGTATATTTTTTGAAAAAGTGAAAATACTTCAGATCAGATCAGTCGCTCAGTCGTGTCTGACTCTTTGTGACCCCATGAATCGGAGCACGCCAGGCCTCCCTGTCCATCACCAACTCCCGCACTTCACTCAGACTTAAGTCCATCGAGTCAGTGATGCCATCCAACCATCTCATCCTCTGTCGTCCCCTTCTCCTCTTGCCCCCAATCCCTCCCAGCATCAGAGTCTTTTCCAATGAGTCAACTCTTCGCATGAGGTGGCCAGAGTACTGGAGTTTCAGCTTTAGCATCATTCTTTCCAAAGAAATCCCAGGGCTGATCTCCTGTAGAATGAACTGGTTGGATCTCCTTGCAGTCCAAGGGACTCTCAAGAGTCTTCTCCAACACTACAGTTCAAAAGCATCAATTCTTCGGCGCTCAGCCTTCTTCACAGTCCAGCTCTCACATCCATACATGACCACAGGAAAGACCATAGCCTTGACTAGGCGAACCTTTCTTGGCAAAGTAATGTCTCTGCTTTTGAATATGCTATCTAGGTTGGTCATAACTTTCCTTCCAAGGAGTAAGCGTCTTTTAATTTCAAGGCTGCGGTCACCATCTGCAGTGATTTTGGAGCCCAGAAAAAGAAAGTCTGACACTGTTTCCACTGTTTCCCCATCTATTTCCCATGAAGTGATGGGAATGGATGCTATGATCTTCCTTTTCTAAATGTTGAGCTTTAAGCCAACTTTTTCACTTTCCACTTTCACCTTCATCAAGAGGCTTTTGAGTTCCTCTTCACTTTCTGCCATAAGGGTGGTGTCATCTGCATATCTGAGGTTTTTGATATTTCTCCCGGCAATCTTGATTCCAACTTGTGTTTCTTCCAGTCCAGCGTTTCTCATGATGTACTCTGCATATAAGTTAAATAAACAGGGTGACAATATACAGCCTTGACGAACTCCTTTTCCTATTTGGAACCAACCAGTCTGTTGTTCCATGTCCAGCTCTAACTGTTGCTTCCTGTCCTGCATACAGATTTCTCAAGAGGCAGATCAGGTGGTCTGGTATTCCCATCTCTTTCAGAATTTTCCAGTTTATTGTGATCTACACAGTCAAAGGCTTTGGCGTAGTCAATAAAGCAGAAATAGATGTTTTTCTGGAACTCTCTTGCTTTTTCCATGATCCAGCGGATGTTGGCAATTTGATCTCTCGTTCCTCTACCTTTTCTAAAACCAGCTTGAACATCAGGAAGTTCACGGTTCACATATTGCTGAAACCTGGCTTGGAGAATTTCGAGCATTACTTTACTAGCATGTGATATGAGTGCATTTGTGCAGTAGTTTGAGCATTCTTTGTCATTGCCTTTCTTTGGGATTGGAATGAAAACACCTTTTCCAGTCCTGTGGCCACTGCTGAGTTTTCCCAATTTGCTGGCATATTGAGTGCAGCACTTTCACAGCATCGTCTTTCGGGATTTGGAATAGCTCAACTGGAATTCCATCACCTCCACCAGCTTTGTTCGTAGTGATGCTTTCTAAGGCCCACTTGACTTCACATTCCAGGATGTCTGGCTCTAGGTCAGTGATCACATCATCGTGATTATCTGGGTCGTGGAGATCTTTTTTGTACAGTTCTTCTGTGTATTCTTGCCACCTCTTAATATTTCCTGCTTCTGTTAGGTCCATACCATTCTGTCCTTTATCGAGCCCATCTTTGCATTTCTCTGATTTTCTTGAAATACTTAAGTGAGCATTTTTATCAGTGACGTTTGAGAACTGGCTTGAATCAAGTGGTACTGGCGAGGTATCTTGATTTATGCTTTCCTGTTGATTTTATTTTCTCAGGTATCTCATTTTGGCTGTTATTTTGTCTGCCAGCCTTTTTCCCACCCAAAATTCTTTATTTCTTCATCAGATTTTATAATGAAACTAGTTATTTTTCCCTAGCAGTTTATAACCAGGTTTAATTCAACCTGGGCCTGAGAAAGTGACAACTTCCTGCAGTGGAATTTACCTTATGTTTACCTGGAATTTTGTCATAGATCATTTTGGGGAAGAAATACCCTTTTTAAAGCTCTTGTACCAGACCTGTGAAGTAATTTAGATCTTTTATCTTACTTAGCACTAACCCATGAGGGTCATACCATAAGCTTTTGAAGCATGCTGCTGCTGCTAAGTCACTTCAGTCGTGTCTGACTCTGTGTGACCCCAGAGACAGCAGCCCACCAGGGTCCCCGTCCCTGGGATTCTCCAGGCAAGAACACTGGAGTGGGTTGCCATTTCCTTCTCCAATTGTGTCCATGCTATGCTATGCTATGCTAAGTCACTTCAGTTGTGTCCGACTCTGTGTAACCCCATAGACAGCAGCCCACCAGGCTTCCCTGTCCCTGGGATTCTCCAGGCAAGAACACTGGAGTGGGTTGCCATTTCCTTCTCCAATGCATGAAAGTGAAAAGAGGAAGTGAATTTGCTCAGTCATGTCTGATTCTTCTCGACCCCATGGACTGCAGCCTACCAGGCTCCTCGGCCCATGGGATTTTCCATGCAAGAGTACTGGAGTGGGGTGCCATTAAGCAATTGCCAGCAATTACCATATTTTATGTATGCCAGAGAGAGAGCACTGTCAGTTACAGTTGTAAAATGCCATCAGTTTCAGACATACTAAAATATATATATAAAAAAAGATGGGTATCTTAGAATTTGTGAAATGTGCCGTTAGTACTATTTCACTTTTTGGTTATCACCCAAGATCATCAACCTAACTAACCTCCCAACATCAAGTGAAGTCAGGATAAATTTAGTTTTACTTCCGAGATCTCTAGGCAGTATAGCATAGAAGTTAAGAGCGCATCCAGTCTGCTTTTTAATAGCTTTCTGACTTTAGGTAGGTTACTTAGCGTCTCTGCCTCAGTGTTCTTATCTGTAAAATGGAAAGGATAACCATGCCTACCTTGTAAGAGTTGTTATAAGAACCAAATGAGTTTTATTTACATTTAGAGTAATGCTTTCCACATAAATTGCTTTGTGTAAATGTTGGTTAATTAAAAACAGTTAATTAAATAAGATTCTTAATCTAAGAATAAGGAGATGCTTAAAAGGAAGGGGAAAAGGATCTAATAGTTCATTGTTATTTTGTGCACACAACAGAGATTAAAAGTATTTTACTAATTTGTCTTTGAAAATCTAATGTATTTGTAAGATTGCAGTCTTGACGATTTTGATACTTAAATTCATAAAAATAGTACCACTGTATAAGGGTTCAGTGAAATCCACTTTCCTTTCTGTTATGACATATTTAATCAGAATATTGATTTGCTGTGACAGATGTCTTAAATATAACCTGTTATATACTTGTGATTCCTGTCAACCTCATAAGGAATTCATTCGGAAATATTTTTAAGAGTTTCAATATTAAAGAACTGTATTTAAGACATCTGGCTTCTGCATTGTAAAATATATGGAGGAAAAGTTTTTATTTTTATATATAAGGCAGTTTTTATTTTAAAAGTTTTAATATGTACGTGATTTTGTTGCTTCACTTTTTTTTTTGGCCATACCAGGTGGCATGTGGGATCCTAGTTCCCTGACCAGCATTGGAAGCACAGTCTTAACCTCTGTACTGTCAGAGGTGTTTTTAGGTTTCTTTCTTTCTTTTTGGCTGCACTGAGTCTTCCTTCTTGAGCCAAAGCTCTCTCTAGTTGAGGGCGCTACACTCTGTTTGCAGTGTACGGGCTTCTCACTGCAGTGGCTTTTCTTCTTGGGGAGCATAGGCTCTAGGTGCACGGGATTCAGTGGTTGCAGCACGTGGGCTTAGTTGCTCTGTGGCATATGGGATCTTCTTGGACCAGGGATCGAATTTGTGTCCTGTGCATTGGCAGGTGGGCTCTCAGCCACTGGACCACTGGGGAAGTTCCTTGTTGCTTCATTTGAGATTTAAAGTCTTGTCATTTACCCTGATATAAAAATAAGCCCTTCCTTTGAGCTTCTTGGTATTTCCCCTTTTCCCACTTTTGCCTTGTTTTTATTTCTTTTTGTTTTACACTCACATCATTCATTTATTCCATAAATTGACCAACTGTTAAATGCTGGATTCTGTATTTCAGTAATAAATTGGAAATAGCCCTTGACCTGGAAGACTCACTATTTGGGATTTATTAATACTGTTTAGTCATTCAGTGCATAGGCACAGTACTGAAGACTTGATATATCCACTGTTTTTGTTTCAACTGTCATAACTACCCTGCTAGGATAGGTCATTACTTTTCAAATGTTTCTATTAAATAAATGGCAGAGAAGAGTGCCCTTTTAGGTGGTAAAGGTCTGAGTATGGTCAAGGTAATGTGGAGAGGGAGAGCTTTGGTGTTAAAATTCTTTTCAGATTAGTGTCTTCTCCTGAAAATGATTTGACTGTTGCATTCTGTTAGCCTAATATAGCCTTCTTTGTTTTAATATAAAAATAGTTTAGATTAGCATGAGGGAGGATTTTTTTTTTTTTTAGGTGTTCTATCCGAGTTTTGGCATGGAGGAGACGTGGCACTGGGAATCAGACTGTGTTATAAATGTTTAGGCATCAAAGTTGCTTATTTATTATATATTGATTTGCTTTTCCAATTTTATGTAGACTTACATTGGAATGTAACATACGTTCATGGACATGCATGTAACATACAGCAGCAACACCTTTGTGTATGGCTTCTTAAATCAATTTGTATGTGATCTGTCGGTATAGTGTGGTAGCTTCTTCATTCTCATTCTATTGTATTCCATCCTGTTGTATGACCGTGTATATAGAAATACTGTAATTTATCCCTTCTACTGTTGATGAACATCTCAGTGGTTTCCAGTTTTGAGTCACAATGCCTAATGCCCCTATAGAGTATTCTTGTACATATCTTTTGCTGCACATGTGCACATAATTGCTGTAGTAGAATTTTTGGGTCATATGTGCTTTTGTTCCATTTCAGTTTATATTACCCAGTGTTTTCAAAGTGTCTTTTCAATAGTGAATGAAGGTTCTATTTGTCCCACGTACTCTGCAACATTTGCTTGATATTGTTTGATTTATTTAGCTGTTTTGGTGGGTGTAAAGTGGTATGGCTAGTTTTTCAAAATATACATGATTCCTTTCTTCAGACATACTCACATACCCTTCCCGTGTGCACACCAAAGGAAGATAGAGGGCTATATATTTTCATAAAACTCATCAAATGATTCTGGTTGCCTTGTCAGTTGGTAAGATGCAGAGTGTAAAACAATTGTAAGTATGATTTAAGGAAAATAATGCTGTCATGAAAATTGCAGCTTCACTGTATAGTCTACTGAGTTTCTGATAAATGGTGCATTTCTGCCTAGCTGTTGCTAAACATGGGAAAGGTTTTAAGATTTTGCAAGCTGGCAAAAAGTTCTGTAGGAACTTTTATTGAATTAGTCTGTAGGATTGCCCCAAAGCTCTAATTTTGCAATGCTGAAATGCTCTTGCTCTTGACTGTCTACTCAGATTGTAGGTTGTGTTCCTTCATTTTGTGAGGTTTTGCTGCCCCTTAAAGAAAGAAAGTGCTGTCTACACAGCCAAGCTTACTCAATTTTCAGAGCTTGAAAGTTGAGCAAATTTTACCAAATAATCACAGCTTGCTATGTTGTTTTAGACTTAATTTTCTGTTATATGTGAAATCTTTCTTGTGTCACAGAAGACAGTATTGCTACTAGTGTGTTTTTTTTTTTTTAATTATCAGATTGTATAGCAAATACCAAGGATGTGACAAATATTTTTACCTGTGTATCTTTTTGAGGCTTAGGATATGGTAAGTCTCTTCTCATTCCCCAGTGAATATAGATCATGTTAGAATAATATGTAGGGAAGCACCATTCTTGTATCTTTCAGAAACCATAATTAGTTGTTGATTTCTTCTGTTAAAACACTCATAGAGATTCATAACTGTAGATGAACTCATCAGATCAGATCAGATCAGATCAGTCGCTCAGTCGTGTCCGACTCTTTGCGACCCCATGAACTGCAGCACGCCAGGCCTCCCTGTCCATCACCAGCTCCTGGAGGTCACCCAGACTCACACCCATCAAGTCAGTGATGCCATCCAGCCATCTCATCCTCTGTCGTCCCCTTCTCCTCCTGCCCTCAATCCCTCCCAGCATCAGAGTCTTCTCCAATGAGTCAACTCTTCGCATGAGGTGGCCAAAATACTGGAGTTTCAGCTTTAGCATCATTCCTTCCAAAGAAATTCCAGGATTGATCTCCTTCAGAATGGACCGGTTGGATCTTCTTGCAGTCCAAGGGACTCTCAAGTGTCTTCTCCAACACCACAGTTCAAAAGCATCAATTCTTCGGCACTCAGCCTTCTTCACAGTCCAGCTCTCACATCCATACATGACCACAGGAAAGACCATAGCCTTGGCTAGGCGAACCTTTGTTGGTAAAGTAATGTCTCTGCTTTTGAATATGCTATCTAGGTTGGTCATAACTTTCCTTCCAAGGAGTAAGCATCTTTTAATTTCATGGCTACAGTCACCATCTGCAGTGATTTTGGAGCCCAGAAAAAGAAAGTCTGACACTGTTTCCACTGTTTCTCCATCTATTTCCCATGTAGTGATGGGACCAGATGCCATGATCTTTGTTTTCTGAATGTTGAGCTTTAAGCCAACCTTTTCACTCTCCACTTTCACTTTCATCAAGAGGCTTTTTAGCCCCTCTTCACTTTCTGCCATAAGAGTGGTGTCATCTGCATATCTGAGGTTATTGATATTTCTCCCAGCAATCTTGATTCCAACTTGTGTTTCCTCCAGTCCAGCATTTCTCATGATGTACTCTGCATATAAGTTAAATAAACATGATGACAATATACAGCCTTGACGTACTCCTTTTCCTATTTGGAACCAGTCTGTTGTTCCATGACCAGTTCTAACTGTTGCTTCCTGACCTGCATACAGATTTCTCAAGAGGCAGATCAGGTGGTCTGGTATTCCCATCTCTTTCAGAATTTTCCACAGTTTATTGTGGTCTACACAGTGAAAGGCTTTGGCATAGTCAATAAAGCAGAAATAGATGTTTTTCTGGAACTCTCTTGCTTTTTCGATGATCCAGCGGATGTTGGCAATTTGATCTCTGGTTCCTCTGCCTTTTCCAAAACCAGCTTGAACATCAGGAAGTTCACGGTTCACATATTGCTGAAGCCTGGCTTGGAGAATTTTGAGCATTACTTTACTAGCGTGTGAGATGAGTGCAATTGTGCGGTAGTTTGAGCACTCTTTGGCATTGCCTTTCTTTGGGATTGGGATGAAAACTGACCTTTTCCAATCTTGTGGCCACTGCTGAGTTTTCCCAATTTGCTGGCATATTGAGTGCAGCACTTTCACAGCATCATCTTTCAGGATTTGGAATAGCTCCACTGGAATTCCATCACCTCCACTAGCTTTGTTCGTAGTGATGCTTTCTAAGGCCCATTTGACTTCACATTCCAATATGTCTGGCTCTAGGTCAGTGATCACATCATCATGATTATCTGGGTCCCATTTTAACATTGTCCTATGCGTTTGTAGAGCTAATATTTTAATATCTGATCTTATTTTTTAACTGCTACAAAGTACTGTTCCTGGGTAGTGCAGCTCTTTGATTAATACTGGTGCTCTACATATTCTTGAGTAGCTAGTGATTTGCTAGTCATAAGAATCTTGAAATTATTAGCTTATCATCAGAAGAGCTGAGATGACATTCATATAGTTTAAGTGTTCTCTTGAGGTATAAGAACATCTATTTTGCAAAGCTTTTCCTTGAGAGGTCAGAGCTGATAAGTAGATGGCAATAGCCTCCTTTTGTATAGTCTAGGTTGACCATGTGTTACATCATTTCAAAAACACTGAATTAAAACCCAGGGTCTCTTAACACATTGTTCTTCATGGATCAGCTTCATTTCTTTCTCTTTCAACTTCTTTCTCTCTGTCTGCCCTCCTCCTCCCCCTTTTTTTTTTTTTTTTTTTTTTTTTTCCCTCTGTTAACTAAGTAGCTATACGAAATGTTTTCCTTTAAGGAGGCTTAAGCCATTTTAATGGTTATAGACATGTAGGGTATAAAGATATAGACAATTTCTTTCCCCTAGATATTATAATTTAAGAGTTCCCAAAAGTTGTAGTTCCTCATATCTTTCTCAAAGATGATGGTTTTTCCTAATTTTGTCTAGGTTAGTACTAGTTTATGTCTTCTGTCCCAGCATCTTGCCTGACTTAACATTTGTAATGTCTAATTTTTAATGAAATATTGTTGTTAACAACTGCTTTAAAATAAGCCTTAGTAGTTTGGTAGAATTTTTATTTCTAGCTGCTGTCATGGTGTGGTCTAGTGATAGGTAAGAGACATGTGTAATAGTGACGTCTGTCTTAACAGGTGGTAAAATTTTAAAATTCTCTTTCCCGAACTCATCTCAGATACATTATAACCAGTGAGTGTATCAGGGTGGGGCTCTCCATGATTAGAAGTGGGCTGGGACATTAATGATAAGGAGCAATTAAGTCCTCTTGGTCTCAGGTGATGGTAAGAGATTTGATGCCTTTGCCTTCATCAAGAGATGGGCATCAGCCTGTTGTTCCATGTTCATGCAGCTTCATGAAATTAGAATGATGGCAGCAAGTGGTATCAGTGGAAAATTGTAGGTTATATAAGCTGAAATTGTGAGTGGTCCTGGAATAGAATGGGTAAGCAGCATTTTTTAGTAGAGCTTTGTGTGATGGTGGAAGGGTTCAGTGATCCCCACATTCCATTATTGGTAGGCTTTGGTCACTTGGATTTATTGAGCACTGAAAATGAGTCTAGTACAACTGAGGAGCTGAATTTCTAGTTTAAATACTTTGTTATTTGGTAAGACTTTTTTATTAGCAGTTCTACTTGATCTGCTTTAGCTAGGTATTTGCCTCTCTGACCTTATCTATGTTTCTTCAGTGCCTGGCTGATTTAGGTTCTTAATGAATGTTTGCTCAGTAAATGCTAGATGAACGTGAAATTGTTCCAGTCTCCTGGAATTCCAGAACTAAGAACATTGCTTCAGTTCAGTTCAGTTCAGTCGCTCAGTTGTGTCCGACTCTTTGCGACCCCATGAACTGCAGCACGCCAGGCCTCCCTGTCTATCACCAACTCCCAGAGTTCACTCAAACTCATGTCCATCGAGTCAGTGATGCCATCCAGCCATCTCATCCTCTGTCGTCCCCCTTCTCCTCCTGCCCTCAATCCCTCCCAGCATCAGAGTCTTTTCCAGTGAATCAACTCTTCGCATGAGGTGGCCAAAGTACTGGAGTTTGAGCTTTAGCATCATTCCTTCCGAAGAACATCCAGGACTGATCTCCTTAGACACTTTTTAAAAAGTGACTTGAAAACTAATAAAAGTAAACTACTCTGTTTTGTTTTTGGCCATGCCACTTGGTTTACAAAATTTTAGTTCTCCCATTAGGAATTGAACCCTGGCCATCAGCAGTGAAAGCATGAGTCTTAACCACTGGTTCACCAGGCAGTTGCCATGTTTTTTACTGTAATTAAATGAGAAGAAGGAGAACTTTGAAGAAAAATGACTTATGATTTTTAAAAAATAATACCTTGTGGAGGCTAAAGCTTTAATCAAATGTTTATTCATATTTTCCTAAAATAAAAGAGATGAGGGGAAGAGTAGGAAAAAGAGGGAAGGGAGGAAATATAGCTTTTATTATGGATGAATGTTTTAGGACTCAGATAAATCTGAACAATGCCTAGGGTTAATGTAAGTGGATCCAGAATTGGCAACTAACTGCAAAAACTAAGTATTTTATGGACCTTACCTCTTAACACTTATTATATTCTGAGTGAAAAATTATTCCCTTTCTGAGGATGAAAAAGGTAAGGGCCAGAATGAGAAGGTAACTTGTTCAAGAGTTATAAAACCTAAAAAAGTTTTTTTTTTTTTTTTTTTTAATTTGCATTAGGTCATGTACAGATCTTTTCGTATGTGTCCATTTTCATGAGTTTTGACAGGTATATTCACCTATGTAACAACAGCCCAATGAAGGTATAGGATCATTTCCATTACTCCAGAAAGCTCTCTTGAAGATTAGGCAATTTCTAAGAGACACTTTGGGCATCAGTTTATCTTTGTACAGCTACACCTCCACATTACTTGCGTTAAAAGGGAGGTGGAAGCTGTTACAGATAAGCAGTGTGAGAGCAGCAGCATTCATAGCTCAGTAATAGCTGATGAGGAGCCAAATGATAAAGGTTAAAAAAGCAAATACAACCTCAAAAACATATTCAGGCAAATTTAACTGTTATTCATAGTTCATGAGATGATTACTGTTTTGTAAACTAGTTCTATTTTTGAATTTTATATTAGTACTCATAGACATTGAACGAATTTATTGAGTGCTTTCTGTGTACCAGGCACTATATTAGGTGTTGTCTATACAGTCTGATTCAATATAGCAGTCATTTGAGATAGTACCGTTTATTATTCCCGATTTACAAACAAGAAAATTGAGACCCAGAGAACTTAAACAGCTGCAGGATTTTTACCCAAGTCTAAAATCAGAAACCAAATTCTTAACCCTGATGGTGTTCTGTGTATCATTCTATAATACTAAATGCTGCCTGGTACTTTGATTTTTAGGAGGGAACAAATGATGTGCTGTCTAGTAATGTAATACTTTTCCAGTCAGTCAGTTCAGTCGCTCAGTTGTGTCCGACTCTTTGCGACCGCATGAATCATAGCACGCCAGGCCTCCCTGTCCATCACCAACTCCTGGAATTCACTCATACTCACGTCCATCGAGTCAGTGATGCCATCCAGCCATCTCATCCTCTGTCGTCCCCTTCTCCTCCTGCCCTCAGTCCCTCCCAGCATCAGAGTCTTCTCCAATGAGTCAACTCTTTGCATGAGGTGGCCAAAATACTGGAGTTTCAGCTTTAGCATCATTCCTTCCAAAGAAATCCCAGGGCTGATCTCCTTCAGAATGGACCAGTTGGATCTCCTTGCAGTCCAAGGGACTCTCAAGAGTCTTCTCCAACACCACAGTTCAAAAGCATCAATTCTTCGGCACTCAGCCTTCTTCACAGTCCAGCTCTCACATCCATACATGACCACAGGAAAGACCATAGCCTTGATTAGGCGAACCTTTGTTGGCAAACTGATGTCTCTGCTTTTGAATATGCTATCTAGGTTGGTGAAAACTTTCCTTCCAAGGAGTAAACGTCTTTTAATTTCATGGCTGCAGTCACCATCTGCAGTGATTTTGGAGCCCAGAAAAAGAAAGTCTGACACTGTTTCCACTGTTTCTCCATCTATTTCCCATGTAGTGATGGGACCAGATGCCATGATCTTCGTTTTCTGAATGTTGAGCTTTAAGCCAACCTTTTCACTCTCCACTTTCAGTTTCATCAAGAGGCTTTTTAGTTCCTCTTCACTTTCTGCCATAAGAGTGATATCATCTGCATATCTGAGGTTATTGATATTTCTCCCGGCAATCTTGATTCCAGCTTGTGTTTCCTCCAGTCCAGCATTTCTCATGATGTACTCTGCATATAAGTTAAATAAACATGGTGACAATATACAGCCTTGACGTACTCCTTTTCTTATTTGGAACCAGTCTGTTGTTCCATGACCAGTTCTAACTGTTGCTTCCTGACCTGCATACAGATTTCTCAAGAGGCAGATCAGGTGGTCTGGTATTCCCATCTCTTTCAGAATTTTCCACAGTTTATTGTGATCCACACAGTCAAAGGCTTTGGCATAGTCAATAAAGCAGAAATAGATGTTTTTCTGGAACTCTCTTGCTTTTTCCATGATCCAGCGGATGTTGGCAATTTGATCTCTGGTTCCTCTGCCTTTTCTAAATCCAGCTTGACCATCAGAAAGTTCACGGTTCACATATTGCTGAAGCCTGCTTGGAGAATTTTGAGCATTACTTTACTAGCGTGTGAGATGAGTGCAATTGTGCGGTAGTTTGAGCACTCTTTGGCATTGCCTTTCTTTGGGATTGGGATGAAAACTGACCTTTTCCAATCTTGTGGCCACTGCTGAGTTTTCCAAATTTGCTGGCATATTGAGTGCAGCACTTTCGCCTTGACTAGACAAACCTTTGTTGGCAAAGTAATGTCTCTGCTTTTGAATATGCTCTCTAGGTTGGTCATAACTTTTCTTCCAAGGAGTAAGCGTCTTTTAATTTCATGGCTGCACTCACCATCTGCAGTGATTTTGGAGCCCCAAAAAAATAAAATCTGATAGTTTCCCCATCTATTTCCCATGAAGTGATGGGACCAGATGCCATGATCTTCATTTTCTGAATGTTGAAGAATTCAGTGAAAATTCAGTGAAAAGCCAACTTTTTCACTCTCCACTTTCACCTTCATCAGGAGGCTTTTGCGTTCCTCTTCACTTTCTGCCATAAGGGTGGTGTCATCTGCGTATCTGAGGTTACTGATATTTCTCCCCGCAATCTTGATTCCAGCTTGTGCTTCTTCCAGCGCAGCTTTTCTCATGGTGTACTCTGCATATAAGTTAAATAAGCAGGGTGACAGTATACAGCCTTGACCTACTCCTTTCCCTATTTGGAACCAGTCGGTTGTTCCATGTCCAATTCTAACTGTTGATTCCTGGCCTGCATATAGTTGACTTCAAATCTAGTCAGTATGTCTTTGCTTACTATATGCCATCTTATAATACAATTGGCAGTAGTTATCTAAAGTTGAAAATAGAATCATCTCAAGGAGTTCTTCCTGTTTGACGAATTGAAAAACCATAGTATTTCCAATTAAGAATCCTGGATTCAATTTCTGAGTTACTTTTTTGGATTTTGTTTGTTTTGTTTTGTTTTTTAACTCTGTGACCTTAGATCATATTACTTCTGTTTTTCAGCTTCTCTGTAGAAGTAGCTACTTCATTTAGTTGTTTAAAGGATCAAATGAGATAATTTGTGTAAGAATAAAATTCTAAACTATGAAGTAAAATAATAACTACATTTGGTTAATTCTGTATGCAAGGCATTGGTTATGAAAGTGCTTGAGTAGTAGCTAAGGAATTATTCATTTTGCTGAAGAAAATAGTATGGGAGTAAACTTAAGTGTTTGGTTAGTAAATGTTTTACAGAAGTGACAATTAAGGTGGACAGATTAAAACACTGTTGGTGCTTAAAGAAGAGATACGGTTAACTTATCTATTGTTTGTTCATGGAGATAATTTCTCTTGAGTTTGAGAAAAAAGTGTTGTTATAATTTATAAATTAGAGCCCTGATAAAGGTTTTACCTGAAGGAACTTGGGAGATCTAGTTCATATTATGTCTTCCTTCCTTGTTTCCTCCACTTGTGCTCAGTGTAGAGCACAAGTCAGTGATTGGGGAGGGGCTGAGAGAAATAGACTATAAAGGAACAAATGAATGAGTAAAAACAAAAAAAAAAATAGGGTAGTGATCTTGCAGCTTGCCATACTGAGTTGTCTCCTGACTGCTAGTTTTGCCCTTTTTTGGTTCACCACAGTTTGTATATCACTATAATTTAAAATCTTACTTCATGAAGTTTAATGAACATAGTTAGAAAGTGCCATGCTAAGCATTTAAATAAGGCTGATTTTTTAAAATCCAAATACTGTCTATAAGATTTCTGGAAATAGCCTCCTTTTAAAAAGTGGAATTATGTGCTTCATATATTTTTAAGGGAATATGGCCGTTAATACAGATCTATCTAGGCTTCTGATTTTCTTATTGTGCCTTGTATCTAAGTTATTTACATAAGTAATAAGAAAACAAATGAGCTTGTAGCAACTAGCATGACATACATATCTAGTTGTTCTTAAATGATGATTTTTTTTGAATGGTTGCAATCAGGTTTTAAAGTGATTAGTAGTTTATTTTTTTCCCCAAGAAGGTCATTGATTGCCCTGTGAGGAGATCATGTAGTGATACTGAGTACCTCTTAGTCTACAGTGTATGAGTCTTCCTGTATAAGCTTATGATAAAACTGGATCAGATTTAGTGATTCTTGCCCTGAATGCTTTGTTTAGCCAAAAGCTCAGTGCTGTGCAAGAGCATATGTGATCTGAAGCCAAAAGGGACTAGGGATAGAATCCAGATCTCTCAACACAGACTCCAGGGCTTTTTTTCATTTTTACCTTTATTAAGATAAGGTATAGTGTGTCTATGTCCAGAAATGTTAAATGATTTTTACTTTTACTCCTTTTTTAAAAATAAAATATGTTAAGTCAACAGAAATGTAGTGATTTTTGTGGGATTACAGTGTGTGCACACAGGGGTTCCTCTCTGTTTTGTTGTTTGTTTTTTTTTTTAAGGAAAACCTTGATGTTGAATGATAAGGCAACAGTAAGCAGAGGGTTTTAAATTCCTGCTTGTGTACAAACCTTCCCCAGCAAGTATTAATGACTTTTAGGACTTATCAAATAGAGAAAGAGTTGGTCTTTAAAAGTCTATTTTGTCTGTTCTAATTAAGTTTCCATATATGTATAATTAAAATTTCTTCCTTACTATTGGTGTTAGAGGATGTTATAGATTTCAAAAGAGTTGCCATAACACTGGAATAAAACCCTGGGACAAAGAAGTTGAAAACTAGCCTAGTCTCTCAGGATAATACCTAGGTAGAATATTGAGTCTGCCTATAGACTGAAGTCTGTGAAGACTGAGTCATAAGTGGAGGACAAATGGATAGCTGCAGCGGTGATGATGAGATGAATGTATTATTGGTATTAATAGCTTTCTAGTCTAATCCTCACGCTAGAAATGTGGTCCTCAGTGTGAAATTCCTAGATCAGCACCATCAGCACTACCTGAGACTTGTTAGAAATGTGAATTCTGGGGCCTGACCCAGACCCACTAAACCATTAACCCTGGGATTGGGGCTCAATATTCTGCTTTAACAAGCCTTCCAGGTGATTCTCATGCACAACTAAATTTGAGAATCACTGCCCTAGAGAAATATAAAGCTGTGAGTCTACCATTTGTAATTATGTAAGAGGCTGGAACTACTTATTTGGACCATATCAAGTTACAGATAGTCTGCTTTTGATTTACAGAAACTTCAAATTACCAAATTCTAAAAGAAAAGTCACCTTTTATTGGGCAGAGAGTTCAGACTGTAAACAATTACTTCACTTGGGCCTCTGTTAATAGCCAAAATAGGAAAAAGTTAAAGGCCCAGGTAAAGTAGACCCTAGGGCTTTCCTGGTAGTTCAGATGGTAAAGAATCTGCCTGCAATGCAGGAAACCTGGAATTTGATCCTTGGGTCGAGAAGATCCCCTGGAGAAGGAAATGGCTGCCCACTCCAGTGTTCTTGACTGGAAAACTCCATAGACAGAGCCTGGCAGGCTACAGTCCAATGGGGTCACAAAGAATCAGACATGACTAGGCAACTAACACAGCAACAACAAAGTAGACTATAAAGTAAAAGGAAGTATTTGCTCAACCCCTGTGGTGGGGAAAGGCAGGGAGTAAGGCCCTGTGTAATTTCATCATCATTAGCTATAACCTGGATGCCAAAACCCTCCTCCTGCTCTTTCCAGCTCTTTCCTCTTATATAGGAGTATATATAATGAGGAGGAAAGAAGGATCTTTCCACCTTTAGTCAGCTTTTTTTTTTTTTTTTTCTCTTGAGGTTTCAGAATATTTCCATTGCTGTATCCTTTGTCATCCCCTGTTCCTGTTCCCCAAAGACTTTTACCAGTACATGTGTCTAGGTGTGATGCCACTGAGTCTAATCACTCTCCTTATAGTCAGCTGTTTCTGTTTCAAAGAGAAGCCTTTCTCTCTGTGTTATATACACTTTGGTGAACTTTAGTAAACTTTAAATAAACTGGTTTAAGTAAATTAGAGCTACAAGATGGCTTTTCTCTTTTTGCATCTGGGTTTGACTTAGCTATTCCATTAATTCCTTAGACCATTTAATTAGTCCCTTCCTTCTTTTTAAAAAATAGACTCTTGCCTTTCACTGCAGAAATGAAGAGAAAAAGCTTCATGGAGATCATAGTTTAGGTAAAAACAAAACTGTGCACTTAAATCTGTCATAAAAGACAATAAATGAAAGGGGATACGTGATAGGGGTGGTAGGTATATTTAATGTGAACTGACTATGACAAAATGTGGTCATCTTCTCCTCCTACCTTCAATCTTTCCCAGCATTGGGGTCTTTTCAAATGAGTCAGCTCTCCGCATGAGGTGGCCAAAGTATTGGAGCTTCAGCTTCAACATCAGTCCCTCCGATGAACACCCAGGACTGATCTCCTAAAGGAGATGGACTGGTTGGATCTCCTTGCAGTCCAAGGGACTCTCAAGAGTCTTCTCCAACACCACAGTTCAAAAGCATCCATTTTTCAGTGCTCAGCTTTCTTTATAGTCCAACTCTCACATCCATACATGACTACTGGAAAAACCATAGCCTTGACTAGATGGACCTTTGTTGGCAAAGTAATGTCTCTGCTTTTTAATGTGCTGTCTAGGTTGGTCATAACTTTCCTTCCAAGGAGTAAGTACCTTTTAATTTCATGGATGCAATCACCATCCGCAGTGATTTTGAAGCCCAGAAAAATGAAATCAGCCACTGTTTCCACTGTTTCCTCATCTATTTACCATGAAGTGATGGTGGAGAGATCTGACAGAATGTGGTCCACTGGAGAAGGGAATGGCAAACCACTTCAGTATTCTTGCCTTGAGAACCCCATGAACAGTATGAAAAGGCAGAATGATAGGAAACTGAAAGAGAAACTCCCCAGGTCAGTAGGGGCCCAATATGCTACTGGAGATCAGTGGAGAAATAACTCCAGAAAGAATGAAGGGATGGAGCCAAAGCAAAAACAATTCCCAGCTATGGATGTGACTGGTGATAGAAGCAAGGTCCGATGCTGTAAAGAGCAATATTACATAGGAACTTGGAATGTCAGGTCCATGAATCAAGGCAAATTGGAAGTGGTCAAACAAGAAATGGCAAGAGTGAATGTTGACATTCTAGAAATCAGCGAACTCAAATGGACTGGAATGGGTGAATTTAACTCAAATGACCATTATATCTACTACTGCGGGCAGGAATCCCTCAGAAGAAATGAAGTAGCCATCATGGTCAACAAAAGAGTCCGAAATGCAGAACTTGGATGCAATCTCAAAAACGACAGAATCATCTCTGTTTGTTTCCAAGGCAAACCATTCAGTATCACAGTAATCCAAGTCTATGCCCCAACCAATAACGCTGAAGAAGCTGAAGTTGAACGGTTCTATGAAGACCTACAAGACCTTTTAGAACTAACACCCAAAAAAGATGTCCTTTTCATTATAGGGGACTGGAATGCAAAAGTAGGAAGTCAAGAAACACCTGGAGTAACAGGCAAATTTGGCCTTGGAGTACAGAATGAAACAGGGCAAAGGCTAATAGAGTTTTGCCGAGAGAATGCACTGGTCATAGCAAACACCCTCTTCCAACAACACGAGAGAAGACTACACATGTATATCACCAGATGGTCAACACTGAAATCAGACAGATTATACTCTTTGCAGCCAAAGATGGAGAAGTTCTATACAGTCAGCAAGAACAAGACCAGGAGCTGACTGTGGCTGAGATCATGAATTCCTTATTGCCAAATTCAGACATAAATTGAAAAAAGTAGGGAAAACCACTACTAGACCATTCAGGTATGACCTATATCAAATCCCTTATGATTATACAGTGGAAGTGAGAAATAGATTTAAGGGACTAGATCTGATAGAGTGCCTGATGAACTATGGAATGAGGTTTGTGACATTGTACAGGAGACAGTGATCAAGGCTGTTCCCTAAGAAAAAGAAATGCAAAAAAGCAAAATGGCTGTCTGAGGAGGCCTTAAAAATAGCTGTGAAAAGAAGAAAAGCCAGAAGCAAAGAAGAAAAGGAAAGATATACCCATGTGAATGCAGAGTTCCAAAGAATAGCAAGGAGAGATAAGAAAGCCTTCCTCAGTGATAAATGCAAAGAAATAGAGGAAAACAATAGAATGGGAAAGACTAGAAATCTCTTCAAGAAAATTAGAGATACCAAGGGAACATTTCATGCAAAGATGGGCTCAAAAAAGGACAAAAATCGTATGGACCTAACAGAAGCTGAATATGTTATGAAGAGGTGGCAGGAATACCCAGAAGACCTTTACAAAAAAGATCTTCATGACCCAGATAATCACGATGGTGTGATCACTAACCTAGAGCCAGACATCCTGGAATGTGAAGTCAAGTGGGCCTTAGAAAGCATCACTACGAACAAAGCTAGTGGAGGTGATGGAATTGCAGTTGAGCTATTTCAAATCCTGAAAGATGATGCTGTGAAAGTGCTGCACTCAATATGCCAGCAAATTTGGAAAACTCAGCAGTGGCCACAGGACTGGAAAAACGGTCAGTTTTCATCCCAATCCCAAAGAAAGGCAATGCCAAAGAATGTTCAAACTATGAGTGCACAGTTGCACTCATTTCACATGCTAGTAAAGTAATGCTCAAAATTCTCCAAGCCAGGCTTCAGCAATATGTGAACCATGAACTTCAGATGTTCAAGCTGATTTTAGAAAAGGCAGAGGAACTAGAGATCAAATCGCCAACATCCACTGGATCATCGAAAAAGCACAAGCATTCCAGAAAAACATCTATTTCTGCTTTATTGACTATGCCAAAGCTTTTGACTGTGTGGATCACCACAAACGGTGGAAAATTCTTAAAGAGATGTGAATACCAGACCACCTTACCTGCCTCCTGAGAAATCTGTATGCTGTTCAGGAAGCAAGAGTTAGAACTGGACATGGAACAACAGACTGGTTCCAAATAGAGAAAGGGATACGTCAAAGCTGTATACCGTCACCCTGCTTAATCAGCTTATATGCAGAGTTCATCAAGTGAAATGCCAGGCTGGATGAAGCACAAGCTGGAATCAAGATTGCCAGGAGAAATATCAGTGACCTCAGATATGCAGATGACACCATCGTTGTGGTAGAAAGTGAAGAAGAGCCAAAGAGCCTATTGATTAAAGTGAAAGAGGAGAGTGAAAAAGTTGGCTTAAAGCGCAACATTCAAAAAACTAAGATCATGGCATCTGGCCCCAGAACTTCATGGCAAATAGATGGGGAGACAGTGGCAGACTTTATTTTTTGGGCTCCAGAATCACTCCAGATGGTGACTGCATCCATGAAATTAAAAGAGGCCTACTCCATGGAAGAAAAGTTATGACCAACCTAGACAGCATATTAAAAAGCAGAGACGTTACTTTGTCAACAAAGGTCGGTCTAGTCAAGGCTATGGTTTTTCCAGTAGTCGTGTATGTATGTGAGAGTTGGACCATAAAGAAAGCTGAGCACTTAAGAACTGATGCTTTGAACTATGGTGCTAGAGAAGATTCTTGAGAGTCCTTTGGACTGCAGGGAGATCCAGCCAGTCTATCCTAAAGGAAATCAGTCCTGAATATTCATTTGAAGGACTGATGGTGAAGCTGAAGCTCCAGTACTTCTGGCCACCTGATGTGAAGAGCTGACTCATTTGTAAGTACCCTGATGCTGGGAAAGATTGAAGGCAGGAGGAGAAGGGAATAATGACAGAGGATGAGATGGTTGGATGGCATCACCTACTCAATGGACATGAGTTTGAGTAAACTACAGGAGTTGGTGATGGACAGGGAGGCCTGGCATACTGCAGTCCATGGGGTCGCAAACTGACTGAGCAACTGAACTGAACTGACTATGGCAAGCCAATTTCAATTTTCTAAGTGGGTTGCTGCTGCTAAGTCGCTTCAGTCATGTCCGACTCTGTGCGACCCCATAGACGACAGCCCACGAGGCTCCCCCGTCCCTGGGATTCTCTAGGCAAGAACACTGGAGTGGGTTGCCATTCTAAATGGGCATATCATGTTAAATACTCCCCACCTCCATCCCAGCTTATAATACTTTTTTTTTTTTTTTAATTTTATTTAACTTTACAATATTGTATTGGTATTGCCATATATCAAAATGAATCTGCCACAGGTATACATGTGTTCCCCATCCTGAACCCTCCTTCCTCCCTCCTCCCCATACCATCCCTCTGGGTCGTCCCAGTGCACCAGCCCCAAACATCCAGTATCATGTATCGAACCTGGACTGGCGACTTGTTTCAAATATGATATTATACATATTTCAATGCCATTCTCCCAAATCATCCCACCCTCTCCCTCTCCCACAGAGTCCAAAAGACTCCCACAGTGTCTCTTTTGCTGTCTCATATACAGAAAAATAAATGACCCAATCAAAAAATGGGCCAAAGAATTAAATAGACATTTCTCCAAAGAAGACATACAGATGGCTAACAAACACATGAAAAGATGCTCAACATCCCTCATTATCAGAGAAATGCAAATCAAAACCACTATGAGGTACCATTTCACGCCAGTCAGAATGGATGCGATCCAAAAGTCTACAAGCAATAAATGCTGGAGAGGGTATGGAGAAAAGGGAACCCTCTTACACTGTTGGTGGGAATGCAAACTAGTACAGCCACTATGGAGAACAGTGTGGAGATTCCTTAAAAAACTGGAAATAGAACTGCCTTATGATCCAGCAATCCCATTGCTGGGCATACACACTGAGGAAACCAGAATTGAGAGAGACACGTGTACCCCAATGTTCATCGCAGCACTGTTTATAATAGCCAGGACATGGAAGCAACCTAGATGTCCATCAGCAGATGAATGGGTAAGAAAGCTGTGGTACATATAATACTTCTTAAAAGTAAATGTCATAATTATATTGAGGTTCATTTTACATTAAGAGTAAAAAGAACAGAAAGCTACCTTCCCACTCGCAGTTCCACTTCCCACTGTACTTGTACCTGCTTTTAGTCTAGGCAGTGTTGCCTACCTCCCTCTCTTCAGTCTCTCAATTATTATTCATTTTCAATTTTACATCATCAAGGTGTTTGCAATTTTTTTTTTATAACTGTAATTTCTCTTACTTTATTTACAGGCCAGTTCTAAAACTTTTAAACCCAGATATTTATCATGTGATAATACAAATATTTAGAACAAAGTTGGATGGCCTCACAGAATGAAATGAAATCCTGTGTACAATGGAAAATTTTCTAAATATCAAATTCTAGTGCATTCTTCTAGTTTTTCTCTTTTTTTCCAGTTTCTCTTCCAGGACCTATTCAATTCTATTGTCTTTTCAGTCCCATGATTTTTTTCTTTAGATTCCTTTTTCATTTGTTTAGTGCTGTGGTCTTCAAAAGAAGGGATTTCATAAAATCATTTTAGGGGGTGTCAGAATATATTAATAATTAAATTATTTGATTTTATTTGGTTTTATGAAATCATAAAATAAAATCATTTTAGGGGGTGTCAGAATATATTAATAATTAAATTATTTGATTTTATCTGATGTTTCTTAATTCTGTATGCTTTGTACATAAATATGTTAGTATAATAATATGTTATATTGTAAATAGACATGTGTGCTGAGAGCATATTTTTTTTTTTTTTTTTACTCATCAAGTCATGTCATACAAAAATGTTTAGAGTTCATTGAGTAATTTTCAAAATAGAATGGCAAACTTCAAGTATTTGCTATGTGAAAATGTGCTTTATTCAGCTTGCAAGTGAGGGCTACACTTCATTGCAGTGGCTTCTCTTGTCCCAGAGCACAGGCTCTAGGCACATGCGCTCAGTGGTTGTAGTCTACAGGCCCTAGAGCGTAGGCTTAGTAGTTATGGCACACAGGCATTTGCCATGCATCATGTGGAATCCTCTCAGACCAGGGATCAAACCTAATTTCCCTGCTTTGACAGATGGATTCTTAACCACTGAATCACCAGGGAAGCCCTATTTCTGTTACCCCTTGAGGAACACCTATTGGGTCTCCTTTTGGAATATTGGATCTTTTCTATCTGATCTCCAGCTTCCTAACTTCTCTTATTTCCTATATTCTTTGAGTTTTTAGTTTGTCTATTCAAGAGTAGTTTTTATCAAGAGTGGTTTCCGTCAATTGTAACATTTTATTGTTTTATCTTGCCCATTGAATTTATTTTATCATTTACATTTTTAATTAACAAGAATTATTTTCTGACCATTTTTTAAAAGACGCTATATTATTTAAGTGTACCATTCCATCTCCTAAATTGTCTCCATTTCTGCCATTGTTATTTTGTTTTGTTTTACAATTTTGGACTGTTTCCCGTTGTGATTTTTCTCCTTTAGTTTCTCTGCTAATCTTTTCCTATCTAATTGATTTTTCTGCTAATTTGTCCCTGTTTATCTACCTTGAACTAGTCAATTTCTGATATACCAATATCTTCCTTATTTTCCAGTCCTGTTATGACTTCATTGTTTTGTTAAAATGTGTTTTCATCTCATGGGAATGTTGGGAAATAAAAAAGACAGGTAAGTGTGCTCACTCCACTGCCTTGAACTGTGCACTGTTTTCAGGGTTCCATTTTGGCTATAGTATGTGATCCAGATATGTAGATATTAGAAAGTTGATAAGAAGGCCATTTATCTATCATATGAGTTTGGAAGAGAGTATGAATCACCTTTGCTTTGTCTTTTCATTGCTTTGGTGTGTGTGTGTGTGTGTGTGTGTGTTTTCTGTTAGTAACATGCTGAAAAGATTGTCTTTAAGAATTTAGTATAAGCTTAGGCTTGAATCCAGGCAGCCAGGCAGGCATTGCCAAATTTTAGCGTTACTATCCTGGGCAAATTATGTAAACCTTTTTGTACTCTATTTTACTCGCCCGTAACATTGGCAGAAGCAGTGATTACCCTCCTCATAGAGTTATTTTGGGAGTCAAATTAGACAAATACTTAAAGCCTTTACAAAATATTTATTCTTGATATTATTAAATTGCTTCTATTCAGGAAAAAGTTACACATTTTAGATGGCCCTTTCTACAAAGTTGGCTAATGAAGTGGATTATTATGAAATAAATTTTCACAATGATTCTCTGTATAATACTGAAAATGCATTTGCAGAGAAAACTTCCTCTGATCCATGAGCTATTCCCTCTTAGTAAGTACCTGCTGGAATAATAGTAGGATCTTTACATGATTAGGCTCATAGGAAGCTAATAATTAAACACTCAACTAATTGTATCATTTTTCTGTGTGTATACTTCTGTAAAGGTATAATAAAAATGTATATTCTTCTGGTCTTCTTGACTATGTTCATAATTCCACTTCCTTCCCCACTCCCAAACTCTTTAAGTTGTCCCCAAACCCAGCTTCTTATTGTGACTTAAATGAATCCCCTTTATCACTGACTTACCTGTTTTCTAAACTACAAACTTTGACATCATTCATAATTCCTCAAACCTTATCATTTATACCTCTGCTCTTCTGACTTCTTAAATCTTAAGTTAGTTTTGCCTGTTTAAAGCTTAGAATGGATTTATACAGCATGTTTGACTTTTTTGGCTTAACTTTAGGAGATTCGTGAGATTCATTCAGGCATGTTGTAATAAATCATTCTCATTGCTGTGTATTTCACTATATGAATGTACCACAGTTTATCCATTCTATTACTTATGAACATTTGGGTAGTTTTCAGCTTTTGGCAGTCACAAGTGCTCTATTACTTTGTCTGTATTTATACCTAGGGCCAATCTATAAACTGTCTTGTACATATATTTTGAAGAACATGTGAGTGTATGCTTTTGACACTGTACCTAGGAGTGGAGTTGATGGGTTTCAAGGTATTTAGTTATTTAGCTTTAATAGATATTGCAGTTTTCCAAAGTAGCCACTAAGTAAAAATAGGACTATTTATGATTTTTTCTTTCACATTGTATGTCAGTTTTAGAAAGTGATGTTCTTCAGGTGATTGTCTCATTTTATTTAAATTATCAACTAAGTTGGTAGTTAAGTTGATGTAACATTTTCATGCTATCTTCATTATCTTTTAGAGCATTATTTTTAGTGTTGTAAATTTGGTTCTGTCTCTTCTGATGGTTAGTCTAACTAAAGCTGTCAGTGTTACTACTTTTTTCTAAGAGCCAGCTTTTGGCTTTGTATTATTTTCTCTCGTATATTTTTTCCCAAGTCACTGGTTCCTGCTCATACCTTTGTTATTCCTTCTACATTCTTTGGGTTTTTACTTACTTTTTTGTAGCTTTTTTAGATAGAATCTTAAGTCATTGATTTTTAGCCTGCCTTTTCTGATATGTGCACAAAAGGTATAAATTCCCTGAGTATTATAGCTACATCTTAAAAAAGTTTGGACATTTCTTATCTTTAATATTCAGTTCAAACTGTTTTTTAATTCTCATTGTGATTTCTTTCTTCACCCATAAATTTAGAAAAGTTTCTTTAATTTTTGGAGATGTAGGTATTTTCTAGTTAACTTTGCCTTATTGATTTTTAACTTAATCACACAGCAATTAAGGCTTATACACTGAATGATTTCAGTGACTAGTATTTGCAAGACTTTCTTTATCCTGCAGTAATATGGTCAGTTTTGGTAAATGTTCCCTATGCTATTGAAAGTAAATTTCATTCTTTTGTTGTTGGGTGTTACGTCCTGCTCCTTACCTCTTGCCTTTTTCCGTCCCTCCCACCCTTCATATATACATATAAATACATGTTTATATGGAAGGGATGGAAAATGTATATACATATACATTCATATATGTATATATGAATATATATATGTATGTTTGCATATTTATATATGTCATTAAGATTGTTCTTTTAGAAGCGAATTAAAGTCTCCCACTGTAATTATTTTTGAATCAATCATACTGCATACGACAATTTAGAATTGTTTTCATGATTGACCTTTTTTCACATTTTATTTTCCTCTTTATGTTTCCTAATGCTTCTTGCTTTAAAATCTCTTTTATCTGATCCTAATATAGCTGTACCTGATGTAAGTTATATATTTTCTCTTTTCTTTTTAACCTAGATCTTTTTATACACTTATACGAGCACAACTTTGATTGCATTTTGCTTTATTGTGTTTCACAGATAATGTGGGGTTTTTTTTTTTTTTTTTTTGGTTTTATTGTTTTTACAAATTGAAGGTTCATGGCAACCTGGTTGTGACAGATGACTTAGCATTTTTAGCAAGAAAATATTTTTAATTAATGTATGGACATTTTTTTTTAACAGAATTCTAGTGCACACTTAGTAAGCTACAGTATAGTATAAACATACCTTAGATGCACTGGGAAAGAAAAAAGTTCTGTCAGTCACTTGTGTTATTCACTTTATTGCAGTAGTCTAGAACCCACAATATCTACGAGGGATGCCTATATTGAAGTCTTCTCCAAACAGCAAATACAGTTGACTCCTGAACAAAATGAAGATTAGGGGCACCAACCTCCTAAGCAATTGAAAATTCTCATGTAACCTTATAATCAGCCCTCCATATGTAGTTCCTTCATATCTATGGTTCTGAATCTGAAGCAAAACTACTATACATTGTGGCTAGACTCAGCAAATATTCTTAGGAAAAAAGTATCTGTAGACTTGTCAGCTTGGCTTCAGATTATTTCCTCTTCTCTTGAATCTTGGAACCCTCTATACTGGTTTCTTGAGTAGCTCTTAAATCCCTCTAAATAGTTAATTTATCTTTATCCAGGTTTTTCTGCTACACAGCATAACTTAGTTCTCTTGCAAGCTATTTCGTTATACTCAGAGGTAGAAGACCCCATGATAGCCTCTAAGTACTTTTTGAATATATTAAATTATCTTGGTTATTACCAGTCTTAACCACCACTGCCTAAATTATCTTCACCTGTCATCTGTGAAGTTTTCCTTGCTATGTGTCTGTTCTAGTAATCACATAATGCTAAGTGTAAGTACTTTATATATTTATATATGTATATATAAACTTTCATGTTATCCACTCACCAACCATTGGGAAATGAGGTACTATAATCTTTTAATAGGTAAAAGAAAGAACCAGTATCTGTAAGATTACAGAATTCATGACAAAGCAATGATTCACATCGGTCTTAGTATAGAACTCTTGCTATTAAAATCTCTGCTATAGTTGTGGTCTTCTGTAATTTGCTTGCTTCCTTTAGAACCCAGCTCAGGGACCACATCCTCCTGTCCTGAAGGTGCTCCATTATTACTCTGTACCTTCCTCTATCATATTACCATATTGAAAGTAATCGCATATGTACCTGTCTCTCCTACTGTATTATATAGTCTTCTCCAAAACAAGGACTATATGTTATTCATCTTTGTAGTACTTCCAAGTTCAACAACTAATTCCATTAGTCTGGAAGCTTGATAGCTAACACACGTAGGAATACTACACAGTTGTTGAAAATGACTCTCTTGAGGGTTTTTTTAAATAATCTAAATAAACTAAAGTACTTTATTCTCTAATAGTGGCTAATTTAGTCTAGAAGAGACTAATTTCATGTGACTTGCTTTGTGATAAGTGCTTTATTGTGGTGGTGTGGAACTGAATCCTTAATATCTTGAGGTATGCCTATGTATGCTAGTTAAAGTGAAGTCCTTTGAGGCATATTCTTATCTTTTCCCATAGTTGTTAATACTTGTCTCAAGATAAATTTCTAGGATGAATCTGACCAAAACAAATTTCCCTTGATATTAGCTATAAAATTGTCCTAAAAAAGATTTGCCAGTAACATTTATATGCTTCCCTGTAGTTTTCCTGGCTGTACGGATTAGTAGTTTAAAAGAATCTTGGACTGTACTATAGTGAAAAATGGTATGGGTTTTTTTTTATACTCTTCTGATTACAAATGAATTACATATTATAAATTCAACTCTCCTCCCCCCGCCACCACCCTGCTTTTAGCTGTTCTCCTGCAAATTGCTTCTTCATCTTTTCCTGAATTTTTTTGAAATAATTCTTAGTTGACAACCATCTAATTGGTTCTCATGGACATCAAATAAGGCATTTTTATACTTTTAAAATTAGTAGCTTATTATTAGCATCATTTCCTTTCCTTTTTGCCAGAAATTTTACCATTAAAAAATGAGAAAGGAGGTTATTAAAATGTTACATATATTCCCACAAGAAATGCATGAGAGTGCCTATCCTTAAACTCTAACCATTTTGGGGGGGGGGGTATTATTATGATAATGCTAGGTTAAAACATGGCTTCTTAATTTAGTTTTAATTTATACTACTATAATTGTGAGTGAAGTTCTTTTTCTGTGAATTGTATTCTTTACTCTTTTCTTTCTAATTTTTAGGAAATCATTAAATATTAGGGAAATTACCCCCTTTTTGTGCTCTATGCATTGCAAATACTTTTGTTGGTTTGTTGATTTCAAGATTGGTCATGGTGGCTTATTAGCTTGCTTCAGAATCACTGGCAAAAGTATTGACTAGGATCGGGCTCTTTTCACATGGGTAAGTCAATAATCATTGCCCTTTTGGTACATTTATTAACTATGAGTTTTCTTAGAAATATCCAACTCATATTTCTGCTCCTGTTTCTACCTTCAGCCCAGTAGACGACAGTGGTAGTTTTACTAGAATGGGGCTGCTACTGCTGCTGCTAAATCACTTCAGTCGTGTCCAACTCTGTGCGACCCCACAGATGGCAACCCACTAGGCTCCCCCGTCCCTGGGATTCTCTAGGCAAGAACACTGGAGTGGGTTGCCATTTCCTTCTCCAGTGCATGAAAGTGAAAAGTGAAAGTGAAGTTGGTAGGTCGTGTATGACTCTTAGCGACCCCGTGGACTGCAGCCTACAAGGCTCCTCTGGCCATGGGATTTTCCAAGCAAGAGTACTGGAGTGGGGTGTCATTGCCTTCTCCGCTAGTCAGGAAAATCAGCTTTGCTGCCGGATGAGGTGGACTTGATCTGGGGCCAGGAGAGGTTGGGAAGACCATGGCTTTGTCAACTGAAAGTAGCAAACTTGGTTTGAAAGAAAGGGGACAAACCAGGTCAAAAAAGAAAAAAAGAATGAAAAGCCAAACAGGTATCAGAAGCAACTGCACAATATGGTAGAGGTAGATACTGCAGTGAAGTCCTAGCAAGTTACTAAGAAGAAAACAGCCATGCATAGAAAAATAAATCATAATGCAGAGTTGCTGCAGTCCAGCTTTAAGCCAAGTATTATGAGATGTGCAAAGAAACGAGAAACCATGATACATATTCAGGGAAAAAAAGCAGAAGCCAGACATAAAACTACATGTTGTACAATTCTATTTACATGGAATTTCTAGATAACATATAACTATGGGGAGCACATTAGTGGTTCCCTAAATTTGGGGGTAGGCAGGACTTTTGGGGATGCTGGAAGTACTCTAAAACTATATGAATGCACAGCTATATAACTAAACTCACGAAAAATCATTGATCTGTACATTTAAAATGAGTGGATTTTGTGATATGTAAATTATACCACAATAAAACTGTTTAAATGTGAAAGGGGAACCGACATCTTTAAAACAACAGTACTCTTATTAGTGATCTCAGCTCCCTGTTGTGACTATCAGTCTGCTGTTCTGTTTTCAAACGTAAATAACCAATTGTAGTTAAAAGTAATTGAAGACAACTGGAGGTACTTCATTAAGAGAAGTACCTAATTTTTATGTAGAAGTGAATAATTGTTAAAGTGACAGTGTACAATACTCTGTACAATTCACTTTTCTTTGAGACACTCTTAGTACCTCCAACCATTTATCTCCTCTCTTCTTGCTTCATTAAGGAGCATCTTCACCTTCACTCTTCTTCAGCTCTCCTTTAATGGTCGTTGTGACTTACAAGTGCTCCTCGTAGAACATTCCCAGTGTTATCATCCTGACTTTCTTGTCTGGCTACTTTGCTGGTTCCCTAGTTTATTGCATTGTGCTCCAAGTGTGTGATACAATAGGAACTCTTCCTTATGTGAGGAACCTACATAAATATTGGGTTAGTATATTAGTATAGATGCCATTATTGAAAGGGGAAATAATTTAATCATAAAGGAATAAAAACCTGACATAGTGTAGAATCTTTTTGCTACAGCCCCTTTCTCCTTAGAACTCTGTAATAATTAATCCTGTTTCTTATATGTATTTAACAATGAGAAGAGGAATGGGGCCATCTTGATTCTTATTCCTTTAATGGAACATGATACTCAGAGCAAATATTCTGCATTTTGAATGAAATCCTTCCCTTTTTCCCTTTAGTAGTTTCTTCTTATAGGACTCATATGGTTTTCTTCCCTCATTAATTATTCTTAAATGAAAAAGAGTTCTCCAGACTTGAATCTTTGTACTAGAATGTAATCTTGAAACCATCCATACCCCTGAAAGTACGATAATTATGTATATCTTTTGGATTTTGCTTCTTTCTTTTACAGACTTTTCCAAATTGGAAAGCATCATCTAGTTACTAATGTCCTGGCCAGGTTATGATGATTAATTGTGTGTCCAAATGGATATAGTTCAAGAACAGCTAATTGGGAAGAAATTTTATGATACAGTAGATGTTATCTGGTAGGAAACACTGATGTGGACAGAGTCTTATCAGAGAACCTGTGTGTCTGAGATAGAGGTAGAGTTCTGTGAAATACAATTCTTCAGCATTGCCTGTTAGGTCATATTCATTGTTTATAGTTAATCAAAGCTTTGGGCTCTGACAGATGAGTAAGTGATATTTGTACTTTTCAGGGCTGTTCTAACTTTCTAACCCTTTTGATTTTCACATATATGTCAATATAAAGGTGAAGGAAAGTAAATCAGATATTCATTGCTGTCAGTTTCCATGTGATTTTTATGTTTATGATCTTACTGTTACAGTATTTTATTTTTGATTTGTGATCATTTAAGTATGCCTTTGTAAAATAGCTTCTGTAAGTATTAACTTCATTTAGATTCAAGTATTACATGGCATAAAGGCTTATGATTTATTTCTTTAAAAATTATTTTTCATTAATTTAAATGAAATCATATTTCCTCATAATGTAATTGGAGAAAGTAATTGTTTTATGACTGTTTAAATACTTCTTCCCTCTTGATTCAGTTAAACTTAGTGATTATTAAATGAAATTTCTTTTCTTTGTAGTAAAGTACTCACCTGTGTGGGATATTGCATACATCTTAGAAGACTGCAATAAAGTGGCAATGTCTCGGGAACCCACGCCACCTCTGTCTGGAGATATGTCTATTGGTCCTGTAGCAGAAAGCTGGTGTTATACACAGGTACATGCTATTAAAAAATGCCTTACTTTATGCTAGATAGTGTATACTATTTTGAGAATATTATGAAGTACTTTAGCATTGTTATTAGAAGTGTTAGGAGATGAGTCATAGGATGTTCAACATGTGACAAGTCAAGAACGTAAAAGTCATCATTGTAAAAGTCCTTTTCTGAATGTTCCAGGTTAAAGTAGTAAAATTTTCCTACATGTGGACCATTAATAACTTCAGTTTTTGTCGAGAAGAAATGGGTGAAGTGTTAAAAAGTTCAACATTCTCATCTAGCCCTAGTGACAAAATGAAATGGTAAGATTTTTGGTTTTTTCAGATATTTGTTTTTGATGTAATCATTAGCACTTTATAGTTTCATTGTTACAGTTTCTAAATGGATATTTGTCAGATTTTACATTTGATTTATAATAAATTCCTAGTAGTATAGAGAATTATAAAGAACTGTGAGAATATTTACAGGAGATCTGTTGTATTATTTAGGTTATTTAACGGATGATTTCAGTATTGCATCTCTCTTTAATGTTTAAACTATTATCTTCCTCCATGTGAGCCTATTGTTTTATTTTAGGTGCCTGAGAGTAAATCCAAAGGGATTAGATGATGAAAGTAAAGACTACTTGTCCTTATATTTGCTTTTAGTCAGCTGTCCAAAAAGTGAAGTTCGAGCAAAATTCAAATTTTCCCTTCTGAATGCTAAAAGGGAAGAAACAAAAGCAATGGGTAAGTGATTTCCAAACTGACTGGAAGACTTTAACTGTATACATGTACTGTGACTTTTGCACTTTTACCTAGAAAAACTTAGGATTTTTTTTTCCTAAAATCTGCTTAACCAAAAACACTTCATTTTGGCTGATAATCTTAAATGCCAGAGTAAAATTACAGTTGTTTTACTAAGTCTTCATAAGACATGTAAAATTAGTTTTAAATCATATGAACATTTAAATTTTTCATGTCCTAAAATGACATTCATTTTTCACTTGTAAAAATAGCTGCTATTAGGACAAGGTACCTGGTTCAGTGCCTGGCATATATAATAAGCGTTCAGAAAGCATTTCTTTTTCCTCCTTGCCATTTTTGCCAGATAATAAAATCTAAAGAACAATATGAACGGTGTTTCAGTGCCCTGGTATTTTGTCACTGTAATTTTTTGAGCAGTGGACTAAACAGTGACTGAAAGGAAATGGTTTTTCTTAGTCTTAGAACCTGTTAAATTCAGTTCAAGCCTCTGAATTACAGCCAGCTGAAAATGTAGCCTGGCACTTCATAGTAACAGATCATTATAGAAAATGTACAGTGTGTATAGTAAGAAAATATATTGTACATTAAATTCTAAGTGATTTCTAGAAGGGATTAACAAAATCAAGTAACATCATTACAAGAAAACTCTCCAAAACACATTTTAAATAATATATCTACTTGCTGAAGTAATACATAGTTTCATATGAATTTTCATAATTCTGACATATAACATAAGATAATGTCTTAGTTCAGGCTGCTTTAAGAAAGTAGCATAAGACTGGGTGGCCTATAAGCAACAGACATTTATTTCTTACAAATCTAGAGGCCGAGAATCTAAGGTCAGAGTTCTAGCATGGTCAGATTCTAGTCAAGACTCTACTTACAGACCTGCCAACAGTGCATTGTGTCTTCACATGGTGGAAAGGACTGTGGAGCTTGTGGGGTCTCTTATAAGAGCACTAGTCCCATTTATGAGCATCTCTACCCTCACAATCTCATCTAATCCCAGTCATTGACCTCTTAATACCAACACACTATGGGTAGGGTTTCAACATAGAACTTTTAATGGTATACATTTAGTCCATAAAATGGAGTATCTCAATTAGATATATTACTGGTTTTCTACCTTCAATTTGTATAGCAATAGTGAATACTTTCTATAAAGGACCTTCTTTATTTCATAATATACAGTTACCCACTCCAGTGTTCTTGCCTGGAGAATCCCAGGGACGGGGGAGCCTGATGGGCTGCCGTCTATGGGGTTGCACAGAGTCGGACACAAATGAAGCGACTTAGCAGCAGTAGCAACCTGTTTATATAAGGAATAAGAAACATTTACTTTAGACATTTATTAAATATTTTACTGATCACACTAAAACCATCTTGTGGACCTTGATGAAAATTGTTTTTAGAGGTAATGAGATTATGTTTAAAGACCTAGGAAATGATAGGGGACTTTTTTTTTTTAGGTTTTTTCTCCAGTTAATGGGTTTTTCTCTAGTTCCATAAAACTTATATCAGTGGGATGGTTATCCCAGGAAAGCTCATATCACCAGGAATTATCACCAGGAAGGCCCTGGTGGTTTAGAGCATACTTTTTTTTTTTTTTTTTTTTTGATCAAGAATCTCTTTTATTGATTATCAGAAACATTACAAACATCTAGTATGAACAAATTGTAACATGATAGTGTTTAGTTTGAACAATTAATACATTTCAGATATAATATTATACATATTTCAATGCTATTCTCCCCAATCATCCCACCCTCTCCCGGTCCCAGAGTCCAAAAGTCTGGTCTATACATCAGTGTCTCTTTTGTTGTCTCGAATAGGGTTATTTTTACCTCTTTCTAAATCCATATATATGCGTTAGTATACTGGAGACAGTTGGAATCAAGATTGCCGGAGAATACTCAGTATGCAGTACACACTCTTATGGCAGAAAGTGAAGAGGGGCTAGCCTCTTGTGAAGTGAAAGTGGGGAGGAAAAGGTTGGCAAGCTCAACATTCAGAAACGAAGATATGGCATCTGGTCCCATCACTGCATGGGAAATAGATGGGGAAACAGTGGAAAAGGTCGCTTTTTTCTGGCTCCAATGCAGTGGTGACTGCAGCCATGAAATTAAGACGCGCTCCTTGGAAGGAAAGTATGACCAACCTAGATAGATATTCGAGGACATTACTTTGCAAAGGTTCGCCTGTCGGCTTGGTCTTCCTGTGGTCATGTTGGTGTGAGGCTGGATGTGAGGGCTGGCGCCGAAGATTGATGCTTTTGAACTGTGGTGTTGGAGAGACTCTGGGTCCCTTGGACTGCAGAAGTCAACAGCTCTGGGATCATCTGGAATTTCTTTGGAAGGAATGATGCTAAGCGAAACTCCAGTATTTTGGCCACCTCATGCGAAGAGTGACTCATTGGAGAAGACTCTGATGCTGGGAGGGATTGAGGGCAGGAGGAGAAGGGGACGAAGAGGATGAGATGGCTGGATGGCATCACTGACTCGATGGATGCGAGTCTGGTGACCTCCGGGAGCTGGTGATGGACAGGGAGGCCTGGCGTGCTGCGGTTCATGGGGTCGCAAGGTCGGACACGACTGAGCGACTGATCTGATCTGATCTGTCTGATACTGTATTTGTGTTTTTGTTTCTGGCTTACTTCACTCTGTATAATAGGCTCCAGTTCCATCCACCTCCTTAGAACTGATTCAAATGTATTCTTTTTAATGGGAGCATACTTTTTTTAAAGGAAGAAGCAAGAAATTAATATTTCTAATCTGATTCTGATATTAGATAATGAATACTATGCCTTTGCCACTGTGTTTTGATCCTGCTTTATTATTAAAGGGCTTAAATTGTTTGAAGTATCTCTTACTTCTCCTTGAGATTTGATCTGGCTTTTCTTCTACTTAGATATCTATGAATCTGGAAGTGAGCTCATTGGTAATAGCCAGAATTTGTGGTAGTACTGTGAATTGATCTGGTTCTATCTAGTGTTACTCTTACCATTTTACTTATGAAAACACATATCTGTAATTTTTATGATGGATGCATTGGTCAAGTCCTATTTTTGCACATTCATTTAATTGTTATTATTAGCAGAATGTTTCTTGAATAACTTGTTTTATTTAAACTTATATTGTGTTTTCCACCAGAAAGCCAAAGAGCATATCGATTTGTACAAGGGAAGGACTGGGGTTTTAAAAAATTCATTCGAAGAGATTTTTTGCTTGATGAAGCTAATGGTCTTTTACCAGATGACAAGCTTACATTATTTTGTGAGGTGGGTACATTTTTATATTCAAGGAGCTCAGTGTTTGGTTATATTTAGTAGTAAAGCAAAAATATGCACTAGAACAGTATTGATTGTACTTTTTAAATTAAGTAACTGGTATAATTGGTAAGATTTTATATAAATATTCTAAAAGTAAAAGCTAACAAGTTCTTAGAAATCAGTATAGTAGCCAGCCTGGAAAAAGTCCTATCGTTAGCTATAAATTGTTTATACAGTTATACTATCACATACTTTGCTCATACAAAGACTCTGGATGTGTATGACTTTATATGAAAATTTCTAAATATCTTCTTCATTCTGAATAATTCTAAATGTTCAGTATTTTTTGTCATGTTCAAATTGATGATATTAAATATAGTGGCTTGTCAGTTTGAATCCATACTTGCATGGTAGTGAAAGTGCCTGAGAAAAGATTGGGAAGCTTTTTGTTCACTTATTCAAACAGATGTTAGCATTATAAGTAATGGGATCTCAAAATTTTTAAGCTCCACCTTTGTTGACAAATGTATGATATAATCATATGCATGAAATGCCATCTTTTGAAAGTTGCTAGCATTGCCCCTTCCAATAATTTACACTTATGATTTGTCTTAATTTGAGGCTTGAACTAGCTACTGTCATTGTTATTACATAGCTTTATCTATATTAATTGTTGAAATGATAGGGTAACCTCAACATTAAATATATTTCAGTAGGTTATTGTAGACAGATGAATGTCTTAAAAGCACAATAACTTACTTAACTGCTACTGAATTAGCTTGACACTTCATATAGAAAATGTGTAAAATTTCTTGGCAGGATTACAAACTAATTATATGTCATTATGCTGTGTCAGAAGAATAATTCAAATATGGCCCCAGAGACTACATAGTGCAAATGGAATGCATCTTATTTTCAGTTAGACAAGTTAAATGAACTATAAGATGAATTTGTTATGAATACTATTATTTGGCTGATAATACACATAGCACAAGTGTCTTGAGCAGAGCTTATCATTAAATAATTTGATAAAAATGTACACTAAAGCATTTGTTGCCAATAGAGAGATATTCGAAGTAGTATTTAAATAATTACAGGGTGTGTTATTTAAGCATTCTTAATGTAGAATATTTTCAGAATTTTAGTAATTATCCTAAATTTCAACATATTAATTTATTTTAATCACATAATCGTAGAATTTAAAGGACATTAAAGGCTATGTAATCCAATTAAGGAAAAAATCTACCTACTGCAGCTAAAAGTCTTTTTGTGAATTTTAACTGTTTCTGTTTTTAGAATTGAAATATTGTTTACTAAAGTATGCTTCCCTAAGTATATTTTATTGGAACCTAGACAACTAAAAAATTCAGAATGAAGGCTGAAACTAAGATTTATTTTGATACATGTTTTTGAAGTATATTTTTTATCCATATGCTAAATTTTACATGCTAGTCATCTCCTAAAAATAGAACCCACCAGTGACATACATTTTAAGTTGATCACATTTAGTATTAGATACTATTATACAGACCTTTACTGATAGAGACATTGATACCTTGGGCTCTGTACTTAACATAGGTGGGCTTTGAACAAACTTTCCTCATGCCCTCCACCGTTTCTTCCATACCTCTCATTGATGCCCTTCCTTCTACAGCATCTCCAGCACTGCTTGCAGAAGAGGAGGAAGCATTGCACTGCCCTACCTAAAGAACTGCCTCCTCCCCCTCCCCTGCAAGTGGTGCTGTAGACAGGTAAGGCAGTTTGGTGCTACCCTTTGGTGCAAGACATAAGTAATCTTGCAAGTCCTGTGAATCAAGTAGCCAGAGCTAGAAATTTCTGTCAGTGTAAACAGTTCTTTCTGCTTCTTCTTTTCCAAAGTGATGCAGAAAACAGGAATTGAAGAATAAGTAGGAAAAATAGAAAATTGGTTAGATTAATTTATCTTTTGGAATCCAACAGATTTTAAATAGTCTCAATCTGTAGACCCATGCTAGTCTGTGGTAAACAGAAGACTCTATATACAGATAGATAATATAGGTAATGAATTTTTCATAAAATTAAAAAAATTCATTTAGAATTTTTTTTCCTCGTATTTTTCTGTTACTAAGTTATCCTTTCTGTTTTAATATACTTTTGGTAATGGATGGGAGTTGTGTTTTATTTTCTAAAAATGACAGAATGGAAAATTGACAACCATATTTCTATCACCCAGTTTCTAAAAAAGGAAACCTATATTTGAAAGCCAGAAAGTTTAAGACCCACTATTCAGGAAAATGACATGAAATTGGACTACTTAGAAGTTTCTCATTTTAGAGCCAGTGTGAGGGATGGTTCAATAGTTGATTAGAGCATTAAGATTTGTAGTACTATGCACCTTTGTAAATTCCTAGCTAGTCTTTACAATTTGTTTAGAGAATCGAGAAAGTTTTAAAAATAGGAACCAGTCGTCACCTTAATTCCACACTAGAGGAGACCCAGATTTCTAGGACAGTCATAGCTGATTAGAGCCTGCACATGTTCATCTTTAGTCTGAATTATATCCTCAGAGTTGAGCCAAAAGCAGATTTGAAAAAGAGCTGTCAAACGGGTTTGAGGTATTACTTTGCATCATTTGTCAGTTTTGATTATTGTGCATTTGTCATTTTACTTTGAAAGAACAACCACTTCAGAAAAGAATCAGCCTTTCTTCTGAATTTTTTTTTACTCTTAAGTTCCATTCATAAGAATGTTCATTACCTATATTTGAATATGTACTAGAAAAAGCTAAAATTTTACCGATTTCTTTATTATAGGTATTAGAAAAAATAATCACAACTCATTGCATAACAGTTTAAATTAGATCATTAATTTCTGCTCTGTAGTCCCTTGAATACTCTTCAGAGTGTATGAAACGTTAATTCTGTCTTAAAATTTGTGGCTGCTATGATAATTATATGTAGATGTGTATGCCAGTAATATAATTTCTTCTGAATTATGATTATATATAGTGAAATATAACATCAATATCTATGAAATATCTTTTTTTAATCTTTTTTCCTTCTATCACCTGATTTTTGTGAAACTTACACATTAAATATATTGTTTTGAGTTAGGATTATTAATAAATAGAACTTAAGAAATCCTTTCCTAAATTTACATATGATCACATTCTTATGACTCCACTACATCCTACGTACTTTATGCAAGTAATTGAACTGTTCAATTCACTCCGGCTTTTGCTCACTAGAAGTTACAAGAGCAGTGCTGATACGAACAAGTGAATAGTGTCTTTGTGACCCTTGACTAAACCCTGAATAGTGATACCAATATTTTTTATTTAAGTATCATTAAGTTATAGTATATGATATAACAGCAATCAGGTAAGAATTACTGAAGATTTTTCCCCTGTTTTGTAATTTGTGAAATTTTAGAAACAGTTTGAATAGTTAAAAGTTAATAGAAGAATTTTTATTGCAGAACTTATTTGTATGCATAATGTCTTAGCTCCTGTACTTGAAAAAACTTCTTACAAGATTGTTACAATAAATCCCTTCAGAGCCATAACTGCATTAAAGTATTAATACTGCTGCTGCTAAGTCACTTCAGTCGTGTCTGACTCTGCGACCCCATAGACAGCAGCCCACCAGGCTCCCCCGTCTCTGGGATTCTCCAGGCAAGAACACTGGAGTGGGTTGCCATTTCCTTCTCCAATGCATAAAAGTGAAGTTGCTCAGTCATGTCCGACTCTTAGCGACCCCATGGACTGCAGCCTACCAGGCTCCTCTGTCCATGGGATTTTCCAGGCAAGAGTACTGGAGTAGGTTGCCATTGCCTTCTCTGACTATATAGTGCTGCTGCTGCTAAGTCACTTCAGTCGTGTCTGACTTTGTGCGACCCCATAGACAGCAGCCCACCAGGCTCCCCCGTCCCTAGGATTCTCTAGGCAACAACACTGGAGTGGGTTGCCATTTGCAAAGAATGCTAAAAAAGGGAATCTGGGAATGTAGGTCTAGTCTTCCTCTGATACGGACTAGCAGTGGATTTAGGACGCTTTAGTTATCTTCTCTGGATCTCACTTTTTCAAATTTTTTAATAAAATAAGGTGATTGGATTAGATGATTTTTATGACATGTGATTTCAAAAAGATTAGTAAAATCAGGAAAACAAAATGGTTAATGAGAATATCCGCAGAAAATAAAGCTTTTCTTTAGAAGTGTCTCTTCATTCATATGAAATAGATGTTATTACATCTAGGTGAGTAAGGACTAATGAGACTTAATATTCTCAACATTTTATATTACAGTATTATTATACTTTCTTAGCATGTTAGTAATTTTATCCATTTCTAGTGTACAATTTCTACAGTTTATTTGTCCATATACATACCTACTATTAATTAAAGAAAACCTTATGAAATACAGCTTTAAATTAATAGCCATCTATTGCTACGTAACAAACAACCACAAAACTTAGCAGCTTAAAACATAGGTAACCAAAACAGCATTTTTTGTGAAAGATGGTTCATTTACTCTGAAACATTTGCTTTCCTAGTTGAGGTAGTATTTTCTTCCACTTATTAAATATAGTATGAAATTTCTAGTAATATTAATAGTGTATTCCTTTTCATAAAGTTTGTGCGAAACTTAGTGGTGTTTTTAGTGGTATATTTAAAATATAGTCATCTTTAATGAGAAATAATTGAATCCATATTATGTTGGGCTCCATGTAAAAGCAGTGTTTTAATCATCAGTTCAGTTCAGTTTAGTCACTCAGTCGTATCCGACTCTTTGCAACCCCATGAATCGCAGCACGCCAGGCCTCCCTGTCCATTACCAACTCCCGGAGTTCACTCAAACTCATGTCCATTGAGTCGGTGATGCCATCCAGCCATCTCATCCTCTGTCATCCCCTTCTCCTCCTGCCCCCAACCCCTCCCAGCATTAGAGTCTTTTCCAGTGAGTCAACTCTTCTCATGAGGTGGCCAAAGTACTGGAGTTTCAACTGTAGCATCATTCCTTCCAAAGAAATCCCAGGGCTGATCTCCTTCAGAATGGACTGGTTGGATCTCCTTACAGTCCAAGGGACTCTCTCAAGAGTCTTCTCCAACACCACGGTTCAAAAGCATCAATTCTTCAGCGCTCAGCTTTCTTCACAGTCCAACTCTCACATCCATACATGACTACTGGAAAAACCATAGCCTTGACTAGACGGACCTTTGTTGGCAGAGTAATGTCTCTGCTTTTTAATATGCTGTCTAGGTTGGTCATAACTTTCCTTCCAAGGAGCAAGCGTCTTTTAATTTCATGGCTGCAGTCACCATCTGCAGTGATTTTGGAGCCCCAAAAAATAGTCTGACCCTGTTTCCACTGTTGGTTTTAATCATACCAACTTTTATTTATTGATTATTTCATAGGTAAATTAAAGGTCTTTGAATCGAACTAAGTTATAATGTTCTGTTTTTTTTAATGAAAGATTTCCATGAACATTAATAGTTACATTGTTTTATGAGAATTCTTATACTTTAAAATTTAAATCAATATTACTAGATATTTAAATTAGTGTTATTAGCATTGAAACATGTAGGGACAACACTTAAAATGCTGCCCAAATTGCATATTATAGTCTGTAGTTTTAAACAACATTTTAAAATATTCTAAAATGTCATAAGTGTTATGCTGTGTTTTATATGTTCAATAAACTTTAAATGTTGATAGTTCTGTAATGTGAGGAAATAAAAAATTAAATTTCTCCTCAGAAAAGTATTTTCTCCTATTTGAATTTGGAATTATATTATGACCTTTTTTTGTTGTTGAGAAATAGTTTTTGTGATTACTTTAATAACTGAGCATTCTCAGGAATCAGTAAGCCATTTACTTACGTAAAATGTCACTTAAAATGATCTAATTGGTTTCAGTTTTTTTTGTGTGTGTATCATTTCTCTCTTTTAATTTGTGGCTTTAAATTCAGTTCCCAAATGTTAGCATTTTTGGTAAGGAGTACATTGAATTTTCTCCGTGATTTTAATGATAAGTTTAGGTTGAAGCTTAGTAGCTTACTACTGATATTAATTTATGAAAATATTTTTTCTTGCTGTCCCTTTATTAGGTGAGTGTGGTCCAAGATTCAGTAAATATATCAGGACATACTAATACAAATATGTTAAAGGTGCCTGAATGCCGACTAGCAGAAGATTTAGGTCATCTCTGGGAAAACACAAGATTTACAGATTGCAGTTTTTTTGTGAGAGGACAAGAATTTAAAGCTCATAAATCTGTTCTTGCAGGTACTTTCTACTTTTGAGTAATATAGTACATTTCTTTCATAAATTTTTGCATTAAATAATGATGCTTAATCTTGTTACAGCTCGATCCCCAGTTTTTAATGCCATGTTTGAACATGAAATGGAAGAAAGTAAAAAGGTAAACCTTGTTTAAAGGGCTCACGTCTAATTTATATACATGTAGAATTTTGGAATGTATATTTTACAAGTAACAGTGCATGTTCTTATTGTTAGGATTTTAGAAAGAAATAAGAGGATGGGGTGAAATGGGTTCTATAGTAGAAAAATAGATGTAGCTTAATGTGGGCTAACATTTCAAATAATAGCTATTGCTATTGTGGCGTGTCACAATAGCAAAATAAGTGAATAGTTGTTATTAAAAAAGGATAGCTATCTGAAAGGACTGTTCTGATCCATACCTATTTGAGAGTTCTCCATCCAGTTAAGGTGTATATTCCTTATTTCCAGACTTTTGAGTTGATTTTGGAATTTGTTTTCTAGAACAGAAACAATTCCTACATTCTTTTTACCACTATTATAAGAATGCTGCTGCTAAGTCACTTCAGTCGTGTCCAACTCTGTGTGACCCCGTAGACAGCAGCCACCAGGCTCCCCCGTCCCTGGGATTCTCCAGGCAAGAACACTGGAGTGGGTTGCCATTTCCTTCTCCAATGCAGGAAAGTGAAAAGTGAAAGTGAAGTCACTCAGTTGTGTCTGACTCTCAGTGACCCCATGGACTGCAGCCGTCCAGGCTCCTCCATTCATGGGATTTTCCAGGCAAGAGTACTGGAGTGGGGTGCCATTGCCTTCTTCAATTATATAAGAATAAGTGTATTATATTTAATGGGTAGTAGTATTACACTTCAAGTAGACTAGTAATAACATAACTTATGTCCTTTATTAAATATAGGACATAAGTTATGTTATTACTAGTCTACTTGAAGTATAATACTACTACCCATTTGGTTTTCCCAGATATTTCTGTTTTATCTGCCATTTTGAAATGTAATCAGACTAAAGACCGGAGATTGATTTTTGCTGGTTGTATTACATGTGAGCCTTATTGCTCCAACTGGGCAACTCCTTCCTAAGTTTATTTACGTGGCTCAGCTTTCTCCTCCTGAAAGAACTAGAGGAACAAAAAAGTTAATAGCTATCTTCCTCTAAGATAGAGGTCAGAAACTAAATAAAGGTATATTTAGTTTGACCTTACAGATTTATTTTTATTTGTATTTGACTTTTTAACTGAGAAACTGGGGTTTCTATTTCTACATGGTAGTGCTTGACTTGTTATACTTCTTCTTAGACCTGCCTGCTTAACTTTTAAAATACACTTTAATGAATATTTGAATTGTACATTGCTTAAGTGCAGATTTTAGGCTTTTAAACTATTGTCAGTTTTGCTCTGGTTCATTATCTATGTGCTTTTTTGAAATACAACATTTTTTGTGTTTTCAATACCAGAATCGAGTGGAAATAAATGATGTAGACCCTGAGGTTTTTAAAGAAATGATGAGATTCATTTACACAGGGAAAGCGCCAAACCTTGACAAAATGGCTGACAACTTGTTGGCAGCTGCAGACAAAGTAAGTAATTAGGTCTTAAAGAGCTGAAAAATGTCCTCAAGCTTGACATATCTAGAAAGCTATCATCAAATGAGAACCCTCAATAACTTCAAGTATTGAATTAATTTATACTATTTGAGGATGCCTCTTGAGAGTATTACGAAATAACACAGTGGGATAATATGGAAATGAAAAAATTTTAAATCAGTAAGACATAAAAATATCTTGAGCTGATTTAGAGTATATGGAACAAATGGAATGTTAACTTCAGACTCAGTAGTTTTGAGTGTATCTTTACTCTGTTTTATGAGAACACACACAGTAGTGCATATAATTTATTGCAATTTTGAGATAGTTTTAAGATACAGTGCATGACGTTCATCTATAAAAAAGGAAGAAAATATTGTGTATTTTTTCTAATTTAATCCTGTATTCATAGATTTATTTTTTAATACAAGGATATAGAGGGGAAAAAAATGTCTTATTTTGTAATGTTCTTTCATAGTGCTAAATTCTTGAAGATAGGGAAACTGTAAAAGTGGCAGGAGATTTCAAAGTCAGTAGTTCTCAATCCTGAAAACGCTAAAGCCCATTGGGAGCTTTCTCCAAAAGTACTAATATCCATGCTGCTTCTGTCCATGTATATGTCTGTATGTGTATGCATGAATACGTATTTATAGTGATAATTGTACTCATTTTGAAAAATGTTACTATAGGGAGAAACTGGGACAAGTGTATATGGAATCTTATTTCTTATAGCATATAGCTTTCTTATTTCTTATAGCTTATTCAAATATGTAACTGTCTCAGAATTTAAATGTATAAATGCCATTATAATGGAATGAAAATGCAAAACACGTAGACAGGAGTCTGACAAAAGATGTTCAAGACCTGTATGCTGAATATTATACTGATAATAGAAATTCAGGTACACTTCAGTAAATGGAGAGAAAGTCTTGTTAATGGACAATGCACTTCTCTTTTGATTAGGAGAAGCAGCAAGTCAGTATCAAAATCCTAACCTGCCTTTGCAGGGATGAGGGGTACAAATTGACAAGGCTGTTTTAAAATTTTATATGCAAGTGCAGGGACCTAAAATAATCAGATAACTTTGAAAAAGATTATTAATAAAATGGAGAACTCATAAAGCTTTAGTATTTAAGACACTGTTGTATTGGTGACAAGATAGACAACTCTTTGAAACAGAATAGACAGTACAGAAATAGACTGTCACATGTATGACTATATAATTTTTTATGAAAGTGCAAGGATAGTTGATTGGAGAAACGATGGTCTTTTCAGTACATGGTGCTGTAGGAATTGGTAGTCTGTACCCAAAAAGATGAACTGTGGTTGAACTCTTGAAAAAACCGAATTCTGTATGTGTACTTCACATCATATACAAAAAGTAACAAAATAGATTATAAACCTAAAAAAATCTTAAGCTTCTAAAAGAAAATACAGGAGAATGTCTTTAAAGTCTTACATTAGGCAAAGACTTCTTGGCTATGACACTAAAAATACATAAAAGGAAAAATGATAAATTGGGCTTCAATGAAATTTAAAACTTCTTCAGAAGACACAGGTGAATAAAAAGACTAGCCACAGACTGGAAGAACATATTTGCAAAGCATAACTGATGAACAACTTTTATCCAGAATATATATGAAAAAGGTCTTTCATATTCAGACTACATAAAGAACTCTCAAAACAATTATAAGTAAACAAAGTTATTTCTAAAAATAAAAATATTTGAATAGACACTTCTTAAAATAATGTCCATTCAGTATATCAAAAGATGCTCAACCTCATTAGTGTAGTATAAGTTAAAACCACCATGAGATATATCTATGACTGTTATAACAGCTAAAATTACTAAAAGCATACCAAGTATGGTCAAGGATGTGGACTCTCATATACTGCTTATGAGAGTGTAAAATGATACAACCACTTTGAAAGACCGTTTGGCAAGTTTTTAAAGTTTTATACTTAACCATATTATCCAGTGCGTTTATTTATAGGTTTATATTCAAGGGAAAAGACAGCATATGCCTGTTTAATGACATATGAATGTTTGTAGCAGCTTTATTTGTAACGGCTAAAAACTAGAAACACCCAAATGTTCATCAACAGATCAATGGGATACCACTGAGCAGTAAAAAGCATAGAACTGTTGATACACAGACAACAGCATGCATGAATCTTAAAATAATTATAATTACTGGAAGCCAGATAAACACAAATGCAAACTGTATGATTTCTTTTATAGAAGACTTCAGAAAATGTGAATTCTAGCAGTAGAAAACATATCAGAGGTCTTGCCTGGGGTGGGGTAAGAAAGGAGGATTACAAAGAGGTAGAAGAAAATTTGGGGGATAATGCCTATGTTCACTCTTGATTTAATGATGGTTATGTGGCTGTATAAACTTCACATATGTGCATTTTATTGTATGTCAGTTATACCTCAATAAAGCTGCAAAGTATGTTCTCTTCACATGTATGTCAAATACAAGTTATGGTTATGAGTATTAAGCTTTATCATTTTTCTTCAGGATTAAGTAGTGACAATATGCTGTGTCCTGACTGGTGTTTAAAATATTAGAAAAGAAAAATATACTCATTAAGATTATTAAGTAATAAAGGTATTTTTGTTTGTTTTTTGAGTACTAAGAGGTTTTTAAAGAAACTCTGTTTTAAAAATACACTATACCTTGTGTGTGTGCTCAGTCTCTCAGTCTATCCCTTTGGACTTCAGCCCTCCAGGCTGCTCTGTCCATGGGATTCTCCAGTCAAGAATATTGGAGTGGGTTGACATTTCATGCTCTATCTTGAACTTAGATAAAAATGTTCTTAAGATAGAAATTTCTTAAGAAAAATTAGTTTTTATCTTGAATGCAGTAACTCATATTTTCTTTATATTTAAAATAAAGACTTTTAAAGTACCCTCAGTTTGATGTGTAGTATGCTTTAACTTCATTTTCTAACTTATAAATACCATGTATTTAGAACTTGGTAGTTTGAATAAATGTTTAATTTTGTGTTTTCCTTTCTGGATAGTATGCACTGGAACGGCTGAAGGTCATGTGTGAAGAAGCTTTGTGTAGTAACCTCTCAGTAGAAAATGTTGCTGATACCCTTGTCCTTGCAGATTTGCACAGTGCAGAACAATTAAAAGCACAAGCCATAGACTTTATTAATAGGTAAGCTGTGCTTGTATTTCAGTGGACATGACACCTTCAACAGTTTTTCACCTGACTTTTTCTTAAGTGTGTTTAAATCTTCAATGCAGGTGCAGTGTACTTCGACAGCTTGGGTGTAAAGATGGGAAAAACTGGAACAGCAAGTAAGATGACATCAGTTTCTGACTTAAAGTTGATCTGCATACATGAAATTAAGTGTTTGTTGCATAGCCTTTCGTTCATGAACAATAAGTATGAATCCAGATATTAATGACATTAAGCAAACTGCCAGTTTAAAAAAAAATAATTTAACCATGTAGTGGATTCTTGAGGCTATGCTCCCTTGTAGATCAGCTTGTAATGTGAACTGGAATGGACACTGTCTTTTCTTAAGCATATATGTTTACATTAGCATATGGCTCAGTCCAAGTATTTTAGTGACTACTAGAGACCCTGTGCCTGCCCCTTCAGAAAGCATTTCTAAAAATGTGAGAAATATTTATTTTATCCTATGAGGAAATGTACCCTCCAGATTTACCTGGAAAGTCTTGACATTTGAATGCCACTGCTTCTTAAGGCAGCCAGGTACCTTGCATCATATCTGCATTAGGTTAATTACCTAGCCTTCCATAAATGGTAGCAATTTGATCTTTCCCCTGGTAAAACTCTAAGAAGCAGGGTAGTCGTGACATCTTTCTAAGCCTGAATCTTCAGAATGACATAACCATGAGAATTTATTATTCCCTTTTTTTCCCCCTTCTTCACTCATTTTTAGAGTGACTTTTTTACTCTTTGCAGTTACTCAGAATCAAAAGGAGAGTCAACAGGTTGAAGAATTTGCATCTGCTTTTGATTAGTTTTTACCTATGTACCGTTAAACTCTGTTCTTGGAAATTATCAAAAATTGATGTAAGAAATTTAAAAAAGATTGTGTCAAAGACAAGAAAATGAATGACTTACGATTCCCTTGCTTTCATCTGTTTTGATAGATTTGAAGTTGGTTAACTGAATTCTTAATAGTTCGTGAATTCTGTTTTCTGAAGGTAAAAATGAGTGAATACTTTTACTAGCTAGTCTATATATTGGTCAGTGTGTGACAGATAATATACTATCATGGTATGTGTTCCTAGAAAAAAAATCAAATAATAATTTTGTGATGCTTTGTACTTGGCCACATTCAATCTCTGATTTTAGTCTGTTAAAATATTTTACAATGTGAAAAAATATAAGCTTATTCTGTATCCCATGTAGAAAATATGGTGTACATAGAGACCATCAATAGATACTTGTTGAATCAAATCAATGAAAATATCAGCATATTAACAATCTGTGTGATTCTAAACAGTGAGTTGAAATTATAAACATGAAAGTACACTGGTAATTTGATGTCAGGCATATTTTTTAATTGTTATTAGCTAATGTTTAGTTCAGCAAACTAAATGCCTAGCATCAGTTTTGTGTCAAGCACTATGCTAAGGTGCTGCATATAGAAGAGAAACACATATCCATGCATATTTCATTATAATATGGTAAGTAATGTCATAAAGAAGGATATGTTCAGGACACAACTAAGGCTGGAGGTTTAGATGTAAAGATGACTGAGCTTTGTCTTAAAATCTGAATAGAAATAAGCAGAACTGAGGAGGAAATAAGAGGCATTGCAGACAGAAAGCATCGCTTGAATCTAAGTATAGATGCATGAAGCAATAGTAGATCATTCATTTGACAGATATTTATGAACACAACATTTGTTTTTCATGCCTTACTGGAGTTTATGGTTTAGCAGGAGATATATAGGAACTAAACAAAGTAGTTGAAATAAAGTATAATAATAGGTAAGGCAGAGCATACCCATCTGAGCACATAGCAAAAGTACCTGACCTAAGTGTCAGAGAAAGTCCTTTTGAAGAATTGTTGTATAAAGACCTGAAGTATTAGTAGAAATTACCTCGGTGAAGAAGAGGGAAGAGGTGGAAAGGTATGTCCCAGAAAAAAAAGATACAGGTGTACAACGGTTTGAAGATAAGAAAGAAGAGTATGGGGATGAGGAATATGAGAAGCTGGGAAAAAAAGTCAAAGATCAGATCATGGAAGGCCATCTAAATAACATTAGGGCTTTTAGACATTATTCAAAGAGGATGGTCATACAGTAAAAGAGTTTACCCTAGAGTGGATGTGATCAGGTGTTTGTTTTAGCAGTCTCTCCACATGCTTGAGCATGGGGAGGTTGAGGTGGTGGTAATTAAGGAGCATGGTTATGTATAGGTAGGCCAGTTAGAAAGGTATTGAAGGTAGTTCAGGCAGGAGATGAAGGTAAAAATTTGACGTGATTAGTGATAGTGGGGCTAGAAAGAAATAAAAGGATATAATATTTTGAATGGACAGTCTGTAATATTTGGGTATTTGGATGGTAGGTAGGTAGGTAGGTACAAAGGAGAGAAGACAGGAGACAAGCAATGATAACTAGATTTGTTGCTTGAGTAACTGTTAACTCAGAGTATGTTGTACATCCTTTAACAATAAACAGTTCAGTATTGCTGTTGTTGTTATTATTAATATTTTACACGGTGCCAAAGCATGGAATGGGAGGTAGAAAGCTAGGGGGAAGAACTTGGAAACTTTGTTTCTCATTTCTCTTTCTAAAGAACCTGTGTACTGGCATTGGAGAACAACAGAAGAAGACCTTTTTAAGGTGTTTATTACTGAGGTAGCATGGAAGCTGGTTTGAGAAGAGCATGATAGGAGAGTAGAAGACAAATTCGGAGACTCTGATGATAATTCAAGCATAAGATGTTGTGGGCCTTACTTAACTAGGGATTCAGGATACCTTTGGGAATTCAAATAGGGCTTTAGTGGTTGATTGGAAAGGATGGCATTTGGGTGACCCCCAGGTTTCTGACTTGAATCACTGGGTGCTGCTGGAAGCATTAGCTTATTGGAAATGAGAGAGGAAGAATTTGGGGCTCAAGAGAGACATGTTGAGTTCTTATCCTTATTCTGAAATTTACAGCTTTCAAGGCACGTCCAAATAAAGAAAACAGGTGGTTGGGGAGAGACCTTGTGGGAGACCTAGGACTTAGCAAATCACTGTTTATTATTGTTGAGTATGATAGTTAAAATTGTGAAAGTGGCTGAGATAAGATGAACAATGAATACTAAAGAAGAGTAGAGGGCAAAACTTGGAACTCTAGAGAAAACCTGTATGTAAGAGCCAGAGAAAGGAGCTCTTGAAAGAGTGAGTGTAGAAATGGTAACAGTGGAAGTAGAGCTCTGCAGACAAGTGTCATACACTTCAGGAGAGTAGAATTTGCAGGAAAATGGAACAGTTTCATTTACAACAGAAAATACCAATAAGGTAAAGATGATATTTTAATGAATTCAAGTGGTGTGAATACATAGGGAGACAGAATTTTGAAATCTGTAAATTAAAAAAAAATAAAATAACAGTGTAACAATGCATTTTGAAAAGTACTCCTTAATAAACATCTCTTACTTTTATTTTTCAGCCAAGCAACAGACATAATGGAAACATCCGGGTGGAAGTCCATGATTCATTCTCACCCACATTTGGTAGCAGAAGCCTTCCGAGCACTAGCATCTGCACAGTGTCCACAGTTTGGTATTCCACGCAAACGGCTAAAACAGTCTTGAAACCTTCCATGAACTGTAGAAAAATGGAATTGACTTTACTCCTCCAGGTTCAGAAGGATTCTAATACACAAACCATAAGCAAGAGTTGTTTCTGTTGTCTTGTCCACAGAACAGAAGCTGAAAAAGCATATTGCTTGCATTTCAGGTGGATAATTTATGGTTTATTCTTCAGCTTTAAATTAGACTGATTATACTCTAATTCACTTCAAGGCCTTAAATTATCTTCAGTGACTTCTCTTGTTCATATAATACTTTAATTTTTTTATTGTGCCTTGTCATTGTGACCAAGGCTATGCAGGATTGCACTAGCTCCATAATGCAGTAATATTGATAACTGAAGATAGTAAGTTTCAAAAGGATCTTCCATTAGTTTGAGAAAGGCAGATGAATTTTGTAGGGTTTGTCCTGTACTAAATAAAAGTTTAAAACTAGGTTTTCCTTTAAAAAAGCACTTGTGTTGGAGATGACTGGTAATGTTTCCAGTCTACGTTCTATAAATACAGGAGAACCTGCTTACCTTCAAGGTAAGTTATGGCAATACACTGCTTCAGTTCTAATTTATTTTTCATTTCAGGGGGCAAATATGCAATGAATTGGCCCAAATTTTTAGTGAAATTTTTGATGTTTGTATGTTAATTGTCCAGCAAACTAAGAGAAGCATAACAAACCTTTACTTGTGTTTCTTTGTGAATTTATCCAAGTTTACAATGATTGAGAACTGAATGAGGTTAAGATTTCAACAAGAAGAAAGCATGTTTAGTGCTGAATTAATTTTTTTTTAAATTTATAGTGACCTACATTTACATGAAGAATTCTGTATGTTAAAAGTAAGGATGACCGACCAAATGTAAATTTAATGACTGGGCCAATTAAGAAGATATATATGCACTTTTAATGTGTAACTTTTATATGCTAAATGGTACTTTTATTTTCTTTCTTTTGAGGGAATTGATGTGGTATAATTAATTGTCTTAACATTTGAAAGAATTTTTTAAGAAAGATGAAGGCAACTGGGATGTTTGTGATAATAGATAAGAAATGTACTCCCAATTACAGTTACATTGGTTTGACTTTCAGACATTCATCATTGAATTTACTACTGTTTTATCACACTTTAGAGAAAGCACCAGAACAGTAAATGAATCCTAGGTAGTCTACTCTCCTTCTAAAAACAATGAACTGTTATTATGTGAAGACCAAAGGAGAGGACCCTTAGAATATGTCAGGCTACACTCTGAAACCTTTTTCCTCCCTAGGTTTCTCCTGTCTGTCTCAGTAACTGTACCAACATTGTGGATGATAATTGAAATAATGCATAATGTGAACAGGATAAACTGTTTATAAACTGCTTTCCACAGGCCATTTCTTTATTATAAGTGAATTTTAGCTTTAAACACATACATGTCTTCAGTTTGTTCACAGCAGAGGTCTGTTCTAGTGCATTGTCATGGCAAAGCAGGAATGATCAGTGTCAAGCGCTGCATCGGATTTCCTCTAACAGTGGTAGTATGCTTCTTAGGCAAGATTTGTGTTTGACCACAAGGGGAAAAAGTGTGTCACTGGAAAAAAGAATGCATATATCTATATATTTACCTATGTAACTATTCTCCAGATTAAAATTTGTATAATTTGTTTATTTAGTTTTTGAAGTTAGGGCAAAAGGAAAAAAAAATGAAGCTAAAGTTTTAAAATAGATATTATTTTTGTTTTCTGTTAGGTATTTACTGAATCCTAATATGCCAAGAATGATTCATATTTACATTGAACAAACACTGTCAAATAATCGTTTGTTATCCACATCAAACTGAAGTTTGAAAAGATGGTGTTTTCAGATATTTTCATTTCTTCTTTTGTAGTTTGAGTCTTTGTTGTATTAAGTTAAATTTAATATTGAAAGACTACCTTGGGATAGAAGAAGGATTCTTAGATATGAATGGACTCTGTCCTATTTAAGAGTATTATAGGGAGTAGAAAACTATGTAAGAGTATTACAAGGAGCAGAAATTCACTTCTTAACTAAACCATAAGATTGAGCCTTTTAAATTTACAGTGTGCAGCTTAAAAAAAAAAAAAAAATACATACACACTTTAAGGATTTGAGATTTTGCCAGGGTCTTAGAAGAAAAAATTCTTCTCTCAGGCCCTAGAATTTTGTTGTCACATATTAAAAAAAAAAAAAATACTGATGTATCCATTTATGTCAAATGCACACAGATGCATTGTGAATTAATTCACTGCTTGAATCTACATTTCTAACCATAGTGACTTCAGTGGTAACATCTATAATGTACATTTCAGCTTACCCTTACTTTTGTGTTTATTGCAAATCTGAAGGGTTTTATTATAAAGATTTTTTTTTTTAGTTTGGTAACACATTTTGTACCAAAAATGTCAAACACTGTGCTGTAAGGATATCCACGTTTGTAGAAATGTCCACTTTTCAGATAATTTAATGCCTACCAATTATATTAACAGAATCACATGGTAGTTGATTTATTTTTTTTATTTATTATGTATATTTTTGGTATTGTGGGTTCTTGAGGCAATGTAAAACTGTTAATGTATTCTGAAATGAGTGTTCTAATAGCCTTTAAAAAAAAAAAACAACTATACACATGGTTTTCAGTAGACACAGATTTTGCTCAAAGCAGTGTTGCCTTTAGAACTAAAGCCTGCTCCTGTTTCCCTTTTGTCACCTAAACAGCTCTTTCTTAGAAAAGTAGTTACTGGTCTTAACGTTACATATTGTTAAAGTAACCATTGGAGAACTGTTCTTTAGATTGAGATACAGAAACACTATATTTGTGCCTTTTTCATTTTGTAATTTTAGTGTGTATCAATATTTGGAGCACAAATATGAAGGTGCCATCACATATGGCCTGCCATTGTTACCTCCTTGAATACTCATGTGTCATTGTCTTGAAATAGTAATTGGAGATCCTTGCATGTATTATGTGGTCATTAGGCATGTGTGTGTGCGTGTGTATGTGTGTATATGTATATTTGCTTGGATTTGTGTGTGGTATGTTCAAAAGTGAATTTCTGAAAATAGGACTCAGTTAAATGTTGAAAGTTTAGGTTAGTTAAAATGTATTCCATTTAAATGTGCTTTATTTGGGGGGACAATTGAGGAAATTATAATTCTCAAAAATGTGACCAATTTACTGCATGATGAAATGTGAAAACAGTGCCTTTTTAGGACATCAGTTTTGAAATTGAGTTTAAAAATATAATGAAAATCTCTTAAAAATTTGTCATGAACATTATTGTTTTATTTTTAAACTAAATTTAAGTTAGAGCTTAAATTGCCAGACATGTAATTAACTAATTTATTTACCCATTTAAGTTTTGTGCATAAATTCAGAATCTAAGCAGAATCTTTGTATGCTTCCTAGTGTTAACTAAAATAGAACACTAGGGACTTCAGTAAGTTGTTTTGTTTAAGTCCAACTCAGCAAGCTTTTTTCAAAGCCAAGTCTGCTTGAAGAGATGAATTATTCTGAGTTGGATGTTCATGCTCTTTGATGGATAAAATGAAAATATTCAGTGTATTCTTGCAAAACAAGGTGGGTGGGTGGGTGGGTTTTAGTGTTTTCAGATTATAAAGACAGCACTTTCAGCACACATAAGAGTATTTTGCAAACCTCTTTTATACAGATTATGAGCTCTACTTTGTTTAAGTGTTAAAATGGAATGATGTAAATTTTAGGTCCAGTTGAACAAATATTGAGTGCCTACCATGCAAGATTTCCTCTTCACTAAGAATGAAATCACCACACCGTGTCTTCTGTTTGCAGTATGTGGACTTTACGTTTGAAAAAGAATTCTTATATTTAAATCTTTTTTTGTTGTTAGAGTTTATCATTGTATACTGTAACCCAGTTAATTTTTGCCTTCAGTTTTTTAGAATGAAAATATAACTTGAGTCCCATTTTTGAAAATAAAAGTCTGCTGAAATTATTTAAAAATTAGTTCTGGGGGGAATTGATTTTCAAGATTCAAATGTATAAAGACACATTGAACTTTTCAGCCTCATTTTTAATCAGCTGATGTCAATGATGAGATACATACTTTTTGTATCTTGTTGCTGAAAATATTTTTTGCATTTCAGCACGTTGAGTTAAAATAAAGTTGTTACTACTTATTCAGAATTATGTGGTTTATTTTGTGTTTATTTGAAAAGTATGAATGATTCTTTTTCAGATTGCTGTCATGTTTTTTTACAAGAAGAGCTATGTATTTGATGTGGTAACCTTTAGAATTATGCATAGTAATTATCTTTTCTACACAGGGAAGCTAGTGTTTTTTTGGAACCTACTAAAGACCTGTTCCTTGATCTGGGGATGTTGCATATGTGTGTACTTGCTTCCCTAGTGGCTCAGATGGTAAAGAATATGCCTTCAATGCAGGAGACCAGGTTCAGTCCCTGGGTAGGGAAGATCCCCTGGAGAAAGGAATGGCAACCCACTGCAGTATTCTTGCCTGGAGAATTCCATGGACAGAAGAGCTTGGTGGGCTACAGTCCATGGGGTCACAAAGAATCAGACATGACTGAGCAACTTTCACTTTTCAGCACGTTGAGTGACTTAATGCTCATATTATGTAATTTAATGTAGCACTTAAATATTTCCTTTCCCTGGTCCTCCTACCCCTTTTTAATTTCAACTAATTATTTGCTGCTGTCAAAAAGAGCAACTTTCGGACAGCATATTACTGGGCCAACTTGGTACATAATTAGTGCTTAAAAATTATGGCCAAGAACTTCTTAGCTATCCAGTGGTTAAGACTCTGCCTTCCAATATAGGGGGCGTGGCTCCTCTCCCCGGTGAGGAAAGTAGGATCCCATATGCCACAAAATGTGGCAAAAAATTTACATACAAACATACACACATATATGGCCAAAGTGACAGAAATGTACAGTGGAAAGTATATACTCAACACAAACATACACACACACTGAATTATCCTAAAAATAATAAAAGAGTTGAAACACTTAAATATTACCTATACAGCTACGGTAAGATAGGACAAGTGGTCATATTGTAAACTTTGAACTATATTTGACCTTCTCCCTTATTCTGCAGCAGCTGGCCCCCTTCATGCTTTACTTTAGAACACTTAAATGTTGTGTTTTCCTCATTCTATCATCTCATTGTTTCCTAAGAGAAGTCAAGACTGGCATTTGCTTTGATCACTATTTTTAGATAGACATTAATAGAGACATTTACGTTATTGCTACCTTCTTACATTCTGTGCAGAGGTTTGCATCCATCTGCAGTAGATAGTGGCAAAGGAGCTTGTCATCCCTGTTATGAGTACTTCATTTCCCCTTCTCTCTCGGCCCTTAATTCCCATTTTTAAAGGATTCAGGTATAGTTCTGTCCAGTCTGTAACATCAGAGCCAAACAGTTCCTCTGATATCTAATCTTAACTCTTGTCCAAATTCAGACCTGGCCTTAATGGGTAAGTGCAAAGAAAAAAAATTGAGGGATTTAGGAATAGCAACTGCAGCATGCACACATGCATAAAAGCAACCACTGTCATGAAGACTGATATTACTGACACAGAAGGTTTTTAGAATGTGTACCTTATAAATGCCCAAAGTATGTGGGAATCATTTGAAAATTTTGCAAGCATAAGAAGAGTTGAAAGTAGCATGCAATTGAAAAAGCCTAGGAGCCTAGGTTTCCCAGGTGGCTCAGTGGTAAAGAATCTGCCTGCCAGTGCAGGAGATGTGGGTTCCATCCCTGGGTTGGGAAGATCCCTTGGTGTAGGAAATGGCAACCAGCTCCAGTATTCTTGCCTGGAGAATTTCACGGACAGAGGAGCCTGGTGGGCTCCAGTCATGGGGTTGCAGAGTCCGACAAGACTGAGCATGCACACAGGCAACGAACTGACTTTCTAAAGGACTAGGTAGTAATATTTTACTCACTGGCCATGCCACTGTAATACGAAAGCAGCCATAGACTGTAAACACAGTCTATGTTCCATTGCTGCTAAGTTGCTTCAGTCATGTCCGACTCTGTGCGACCCCATAAACGGCAGCCCACTAGGCTCCTCTGTCCCTGGGATTCTGCAGGCAAGAATACTGGAGTGGGTTGCCATTTCCTTCTCCAATGCATGAAAGTGAAAGTGAAATCACTCAGTTGTGCCCGACTCTTAGCGACCCTATGGACTGCAGCCCACCAGGCTCCTCTGTCCATGGGATTTGCCAGGCAAGAGTACTGGAATGGGTTGCCGTTGCCTTCTCCGGATTGTTCCATTAGAACTATACAAAAGCTGGCAGTGGGCTGGATTTCACTTCAGTGCTACAGTTTGCTGATTTCAGGAATTTGAGAAGAGCAGAGGAGTTCTGGAAGAGCAGATGTGAAGGAAAACCCTGATGGCCCACTTGAAATTGGAGCGGCCATGACTTTACAGAGGAGGAGTTTGCATAATTGGTTCAAAAATAATTGGAATAGAGGGAGTGATTAATGTTTCTAACAAAAGTAGTGTGAGTAAGCAATAAATGTAAATAAAATTTAAAATGTTTCTTAGGCAATACTTTTTAAGTGAAAAAAAAATTTTGAACAAGACTTCTTAGCTGTTTAGTAATTCACTTCTAAAGTTAACACAAATTATACAGGGACACTGTATTAACATAGTACCCAAAGCACAGGAAACGCTGAAAAGTGATCAAAAGTATGTCAAGCCTAGAAAGTTGAGGCTTAAAAGGATTGGCCATGAGTATTAAACTGTTAGAAGGAAGTCTGACCAATTGTAACATTGTTTACAAATATGGCAGTATTGCAGTCCAGGGGTCGAAGCCTGAGCAACTGAACTGAGCTGAACTGAACTTATTGAAGTTTGACCCACAACCCTACAGAAGGTCCTCATTCCTTTCCCTCACTGATGAACCCTGGCTAGTTCACAAATAGAAAATGTAAAACATGATGGTGATCACCTATTGTAAATAAACAGGAAACTGGATGAGAGGAACAAGGAGCTGGAGTTGGGAAATAAAAGTGCAAAATTCTTCTATAAATTAAGAATTTAAAATGTTTTCTCACTCATTTTTAAATTTTGAGTTATAAACATTTAAGCATTTTTTTGAAAATAAGCTATCCACTGGTAGCATTTAATATGTATTCTCAAAAGCATAAAAATACTGTGTGTGTGGTAAAGTCAGGGGAAAGAACCAAGTAGGAAATGAAAAAGGAAGAAAGCAAAGAATATCACAAAGATCTAGCAAAAGTAGTATGACAAAATGTATCTACTATCAAAAACCTATTCAGTGATTATCTCATTTGTGGTGTGTTATAGACATCCTTGGAGAAGGCAGTGGCACCCCACTCCAGTACTCTTGCCTGGAAAATCCCATGGACAGAGGAGCCTGGTAGGCTGCAGTCCATGGGGTCACTAAGAAACAAGACTGAGCCTTCACTTTCACTTTCACTTTTCAGTTTCCTGCATTGGAGAAGGAAATGGCAACCCACTCCAGTGTTCTTGCCTGGAAACTCCCAGGGATGGGGGAGCCTGATGTGCTGCCATCTATGGGGTCACACAGAGTTGGACACGACTGAAGTGACTTAGCAGTAGCATAGACATCCTTTTCTTACGGAGTTTACTAAAATCAATAATAAAATATGAGCCCGTGAATAGAAGAGCAGTGGGTGTTGTGTAGTACATCTCAACAACAGTTACGATAGCCAGGCAGAGAGGAGAGTGTTTTTATAAGGGAGTAATTATGGAGGCTCAGGGGTGAGAGGAGATGGTGATTTTAACTGAAATTCAGTAGAGATGAAAAGCAGTGCTTTCTGTTTGTGTAGTGCCTCTGTGAGCAGGTCTTTTTTTGAAGGGAGTAAGAATGAATACAAGTGAGAATTCTGAGTGAGTACCTAGGACTGCAGTCAGCAAAGGCCTTTTAAGCTCTTTCTGGCCAAATTGATAATCGAGGGGGAAAAATGCAATTATAATTACCTCCACAAAAGTCTTGGAACTATTAATAGGTTGACTTTATATGGAAATTATTTGAACTTTCTAGGAAGTTCATGATAATTCACATGATATATGCATTGAAGTAAACACTGAAAGATAAATTTAGGAATACTTTTATTAAACTAGTGTAATATGAAACCAGAATTCCTTACAAAACTGCAAAAAAAAAAAAATGAATATATGTAAGATATAGTACATTATCCTAGTGGTAGCAGTAGCCTAGTAAATGCTAGTTCCTAGTGTCTTTCCCCCTTTTACTAAGAGAAAACCCAAAAGTGAGGCTTACACACCCATCTCTAAGCATAAGAAAATCCTAAATAAAACCCTAAGAGCTAGAAAGCAGTAATGAAAAACGAAGTCACCTAAGGTTAACCTAAAACTCTGAGGATAGTTCAGTATTATGATGCAATCCTCTAATTGAATTCTGCACAAGATATTCTCAGAAACCTAGTATGAGTTTCTTCAAAACCATTGAGACCTCACCCTCACACCATTAGCTAAAAACATCACAATGACAACACATTAGGGCAGTTCCCCAGAATCAGGGCCAAAGTACAAGTAGTTTGACAATACGTTTATTTTTTTTTAATTATTCTAGAAAGTTTAAGCAATGAAATAGCTATGAAGAAATGTTAAGTATGGGAAAGGAAACCTGTATTTGAAAGGTACATATAATTGTTGTCCTAAAAGACCCAAATTCAATTTAAAATTTAATGCTAGTTTAGTAAAATAGCTAAGAAAATCTGGAGACAATCTGCAATATAATAGGTCGTGGCAGGAATCATTTATGAGAAATAAGATCCCAATTGTTGTTCAATCGCTAAGTCACATCCAACTTTTGTGACCCCATGGACTGTATCCTGCCAGGCTCCTCTGTTCATGGGATTTCCCAGGCAAGAATACTAGAATGTGTTGCCATTTTCATCTCCAGGGGATTAGGCCCATGTCTCCTGCATTGGTGGTTGGGTTCTTCACTGCTGAGCCGCCAGGGAAGCCCATATTCTTGCTAAGTTGATCCTTTTATCTTCACAAAAGATCTTTACCTACAGTGATACTCTTCCTTTTGAGATAGAATGATTTAATGATTTACAACAATGATTAACAACATCCCATCAGCTTTCTTACACTGTTTTCAAGGTATATCTTTTTCCATTTTTTGTACTTTCAGACTGCCTGTCTTTATGTTTAAGCATATTTCTTATAAAGAGGACATAGTTGGATCTTGCTTTTTTAGTGTGAAAACCTCTGCAATTTACCTGGATGTTTAGTCTATTTCCAATTAATGTGATTGTTGATGTGTTTGAGTTTAACTCTCCCATCTTGATATTTATCTCATCCACTTGTTTCTTCCTCCATTCCTGATTTCTGTTGAAGAAATCACTTGTTTTTGTTTTTGTTTTTTTTGTATATTCCTAACGATTTTCAACATAAATTTTTATCTTTTAGAACAAAATAAAATTTTGCTTCTTCCTTTCTATTCTTTGTATTTTTTGTTTTATTTTGAGGAAGGGGCTTATTTCATTATCTACAACCCCCAGTGCAATGTTGAATAATTGTGAAAAGAGTGAGCGTCGTTCCCAGCTTGCTGAATTAAAGAGGAAAAGTTTACCATTTTTCCATTAGGTATGGTGTTATCTGCAATTTATCATAGATGCTTTTAACAGATACAAGCTTTCCATTCCAGGTTTGCAGGTTTTCTCGTGAACAGGTGTTAAATTCAGGCAAATATTCTTTTTTTATCTGTTGAGATGATTTTACTCTTTTAATGTGGTGAATTACATTGAAAAATTCAAATTGTTTAAACCAATCTTGAATTTCTGGAATAAAGCCAAATTGGCTATAAGATACTCTATTTTACTGGTTAAATTTGCCAGTATATGTTTAAGGAATTGTGTGTGTGTGTTTGTGAGAGGTTTTGGTTTGTATATGTGTGTTTTGTTTTGTTTTATCTTGTAGTAGTTGTATTAGGTTTTGGTATTACAATTATTCTAGCTAAATTATTCTAAAATGGGTTAGATGATG